>CADDXX010000637.1:133696-211726 GCA_902810485.1 Alauda arvensis
AAAAAAAAAAAAAAAAAAAAGGAGACTTAGTGATCCTGTCACTAGACATGATCATGTCACAAGACATAAGATGTAAATTGAAAAATGCATTGCGCTCATTACGACAATCACAAAGCATAGAGAAGAATGACACTCAAGATTAAGGAAATTTAAGACAAACTATTTACATTGTTCTTTCAAAACCACTACATTATTTATAAGAATCCTTCAGGCAGATGGAATATTGGAACCTCAAGGTGTATTTTCCTCTCCACAGATGTATTTTATGCAGCACAAATGCTGTTGACAACTTTGCAGCACACTGCAAAGAGTATAATGTTAGCGAAGGACAGAGGGGCACAACATTGTGATTCTCTGCTCTACAAAGCTCTTGGATTAGCACTGTGTTTAAACAAGCCACTGTCAGATTTCAGAGCAAGAAAAAGACAGTAATGAGGATAGAATTTATGAGTGTTGCCCAGACTGCATCTTGCTGGGCTTATTACTTAGCTGACTAAAACACATGTCATCTCAGCCTTGAATACAGAGTGGCTATGTCAGACCACTGACCTATGTTTGTGGTGCTAGCTCATCTGGGTAGACTTAAAAATGGCATATTCCCTTTCCACCAGTCACCACTCYTAATGTTAATATGGTTTACTTGGACATGGTCTATAAGCTGTAGCAAGAACTATGAATAGTCATGTAAGAAAAAAAGCAATTTTTTCTGTGTGATTGTTCACAGAAAAATATTTTTTTGATGAGTTTGAGGAGGGAAAAAGGTTTCTAATGATTAAAGCTGTGTGACCTTAAGATGGTTGGACTCCAGCCTGCTAGGATATAAACAGACACTTAGATGCAGCTGATCTCTTCCTTCTGCTGAGCACTCTTGTGCTGATGAGAGTTCTTACAAAATGAAAATTGTAGAAAAATTACCCAAAGGCATTATGGAGAGTAAGTATTGTTAAACTCAACAAACAAGCATCAATGCCATTCTAATTAGTATGGCTTCAACTATATTCCTGAAATACCATCACAGAGAAAGAAAGTTGTTGTTCCAGTTTTAGTTCTGGGTAAGTGAGGGTAGGGATGCAAAAAATTTGTCTCAGAAGTTGAGACATTTATGACTACAAAAAAGAGAAATAGCACAAGACAAATCCACCACCTTCAAATATTTYATAAKGAGCAGTGCTATTATTTAATGAAAGCAGYAACYTCTCAGAATCATMTARTATTACCATGCAACCAACAATTAGCTGAAAACACAGCAAGTGCTGTGGGTGCCCTATTGTAAAAAAGGGTGAGACAGAAGTGAGAAAGTGAAACACATATCTAAGTACTTCCATGTAAGAAGGGTTAATAATTTCTCTCTCTGATTTATCTGCTGCCTCCAGGACCATAATAAGACTACATCAGAGCCTTGATTTGCATATACCATGTCTTTCTATTTTATTTTTTTTTCCCTCCTTGGTATTCTTTTCACAGAATCTCAGAGGCAGAAGGGACACACATGTACCATTGAGTCAAAATCCTGACCCTAAACAGAACAGCCCCAAGAATCATACCATATTCCTGAGAGCATTGTCCAAATTCTTCATGAACTCTGTCAGGCTTGGTGCAGTGACCACTTCCTGGGGAGCCTGTTTCAGCATCTAACCACACTTTGGGTGAAAAATCTTTTTCCATTTATCCAGCCTGCACCTCCCCTGACAATGTCACCCACCTTCCCCTCAGCTAGGATCTCTCTAGATTCCCAAAACTGCTCAAAAATCAAGAGAGGTTTTGCCATGGCATCAGCCAGCTCCTTGAGGATTCTTGACTGAATCCAGCTGAAGAAGCAGATCCTGCACAATTTCAGCATCAACTGGGAGTTGAGCATTCTCACAGCAATGGTCCTTCAGCTCATGGCACTGAGATCTACTTGGTTCCTCATCCATGTTGAAGACAGAGGCAAAGAATGCATTAACACCTCTGCCTGGCCCCTGCAGAGGTGTTAATGCATTCTTTTGTTAGGTGACCATCCTCATCCCATAACAGTTATTTTTACACTGCCTATTGCCATTCATATATTTGAAAAATCCTTTTTTATTGTCCCCCACATTTCGGGCAAACTTTCTTGCTTATGAAAGTATAACCAGATTATGCCATTTCTACTAGAAACCAGAAATATGTGTTAAGTATTAGAAAAAGAACCTGTAACCAAATTATTTTTGTGGGGGATGAGGAATATGATAAAGAGCTCCTTAAAAATATGCTTTAAATTGACCTTTGAATCTTGTTTAAGATTCTGCCTCGTATTTTTAATTTGTGATAACTGTTTTCTCTTTTTCTATTTATCAGCTTTCCTAAGGTTTTCACACATTCAAGACATTAATCTCTGATTCTGTTATTCCTGTCATATTTTTTCAGTGACATTATACAACRTTATTTAGCATTTATGTTGATTGATGAAAAAAACATTGATTAATAATTTAAAGAAGGCTCTTTAGAATTTGCATATTCTCTTTCTTCCCTTTGCCACTTTCCATTATATTCTATTTTAGTGATGATCTACAAGTAATGCAAAAAATGAAACTGTTACCTTTACTTGCCAAAGGATTAATAAAATAAGAGGAAGTTGGTATCTGGGCCCTTCTATTATTTGACAAACAAGCTTTGATGAGAAGAATTATCATATATAGAGATACAACTTTTTCTAGTTTTTCAACATTTTAAAGCAAATACACTCACGACTGGCTATGAAAAAAACCTTTTATTTTAAACTATTTAATAAAATTAGAATTTAAGGGGAAGGAATGAAAAAAATAGAACATTACCTGACTTTTCCTTCATTATATGATTTGATAAAGCTAGTTTTYCAYTTTGAGTTCTGATCTTACAATGTAAATAACTTTAAAAATYATGTAGCTATTTAGTTCTCATTGCTTTTCATTTAGAATAAGCACTTTTAATTTATTTACCTTTTTTTTTTAAAGAAAAGCACATGATCTTTACATGTGCTGCAAATAAATAAACAGCACTTAACATTCCTTAAAAATACCTAACTCTAGATACCCTTAACATAYAAGCATTCTTAATAACTGTTTTAAAACCCAATCAAAATAAGATTTTACTAATTTTCCAGTTCTCAATATAGAAATTCAGGAATCTTAGATTAAAAAAAGAACAAAGATTAATTAACTGGCATAATATACACACATGTTACATATAACTACAAAATAGTATAWAATACTTTATAAAAAGACCTCTACAATTGGCTTTGGTTGCATTATGTGCCTCTTCATAGGTTTGGATGTTTTTCTTTACACTGTGAAAGTTCATTCCATCTCCTACACTGAAAGTGCCAGGAGGAAGGAAGAATGAAGATCTYGGATTTGAAAAGACCAAAGTATCTGAAAGAACATATACACCTTTAGAACAGGCTTTCAATCTACCAAAGAAATTTTCTTTTCTCTCCTTGGGTCTCACAAAAATTCACAGTGGCATGAGTTTAACACAGCTGAAGCTGTGTTAAAGCATTTTTTATGTCTGTTCAGAACATCTTTCTGAGTCTTTATATGTATCCATATATACACATATACATAGATATATATATATATGAGGTATAGATTTTATCACACTTTTGAAGGGGCAGTCAAGGAAGGAGAGGTGATGGGGTAGTTATGTACATTTCGGGGTGTTTTGATTGTCTAAAGTTTAATAATGCTCTAGGGATCAAGTAATTCTGGTCAAGTGTAGTCAAGGGAAAGCCAATAAGGCACATGTCCTGGTGCTACAGACCCCTGAACCAAGGTGAAGGTGCAGATGAAATATTYTACAAGCAGCTGGGAGAAGTCTCACAATCGGCAGCCCTTGCTCTTTTGGGAGACTTCCAACCTACCAGATGTCTGCTGGAAATACAACATGGCAGAGAGAAAATGGTCTGGGAGGTTCCTGGAGAACTGTAAGAACTGCCTTAAGTAAGGGAGCCAGCTAGGGAAGGCTCTGTTTGTGACCAGAGAAGGACTTGTGGGTGAWGTGGTGGTTGGAGGCCATCTTGGGCACAGRGACCATGGAATGATACAGCTTTCAACCCTTGGAGATGGAGGGGGCTCAGCTGAACTGCTACTTTGGACTTTTGGGGGGCAGACTTTGGCCTGTTTAGGACACTGATTGGCAGAGCTCCTTGGGAAGCAGTCCTGAAGGGCAAGGGAATCCTAGAAGGCTGGATATTCTTCAAGAAGGAAATTTAAAGGTGCAGGAGCAGGCTGTCTCCATGTAGTAAAAGATAAACCAGTGGGGAAGAAGACTGTTCTGATGAACAGAGGGCTTTGGCTGGAATTTGGGAAAAAACAGTTTGTGACCTCAGGAAGATGGGGTGGGTACTCAGGAGGTAACTACAAGGACGTCATGAGGTTATGTAGGGAAAAGAGGGGAACAGCTGAAGCCTAGCTAGAACTTAATGTGGCTACTTCTGCAAACAAAAACAGAAGAAATTACTATAAATCAATTAGCAACAAAAGAAGAGCAAAGGAGAATCTTCATCTTTATTGGATGGAAAGGGAAAGAGTAACAAAGAAAGAGGAAAAGGCAGAGGTACTTCATCCCTTTGCCTCAGAATTTAATAGTAAGACCAGCTGTTCTTAGGGTACCCAGCCCCCTAAGCTGGAAAATGGGCAGAATGAAGACCACATCATTCAATGGACAATGATTGTGACCTGCTACACCACTTAGACACACACAAATCTATGAGGCCAGAGGGCACCACCCAAGGACACAGAGGGAGCTGGCTGAAATGCTCACTCTTTTCCAACCTAGCTAATTCTTGATTTTGCAATTAGTTTTTTTGTATGTGACTATCTGAACAAARTAAGTATTTTGTGTCTTGCATAAATTATTTTTTAAAGCTCCCTTTCTCAGGAACAACAAATGCAAGAATTTTTCAAACAGCTATTTGAAAAAGAATGCTAGACACAAGTATGCTAAATTTTATTTATGGATTAGATGCTGATGTCAAGAAAACCCTTCTAGTTTAGCACCACCACAGATTTATGTAAATTCACACTCTGGTTTGTTTTGGTGAGTTTCTACACTACCTGCTCTGAAGTTGCCAACAGAAATACATGYTGGAAAACATGAAGTGCAAGTCTCCAAAGTCTTGACATTCCTTAATCATTCAACTTTGCACAGAGCAAGCGGAAATAGGGTGTATTTTAGCAAGCCACATACGTTGAATTTTTAAACAGAGGGTACTCTTCACACTATATATATGGATGACTGTCAGCAGTGCAAGGGCAGAATAAATAAGYCCCCTGGTCTCAGAAGAGGGGATTGGCAGAATGCCAGCAGCTAGAATTCTTTCTGGCAAATATTTCCCTAAGTTCAATTTCATTGAACAGGCATATCTAACTCATTTTTAAAAATTATTAAAGGAAAAAAAGAGGATGCCATATTTCAGCTAAATCTGCAGCAACACCAACTGTCTTCCTCCAAATGAAATGCAGGTGATTGTTACACCTTCTGAACTGGTCTATGGCTTTCATATTTGCTTGAGATATTCCAGTAATAAAAAGCACAAGTCTTCTCATAGAGCACCTYCCATTCAGCTCACTAGAATCACAGTTTGGCTTGGGAAAACTGGGTGAGCAGTGAGAGCAAAGAGGGGGTTGTCTTTTCATGAAACACATTTTACTATGCACAGTACAGCGTGTTGGGTTGCTAGAATGCTTCTGCAGGGGGTGGCCACAGTGGCTGCACGGGCTAACCTCTCTGGAGCCTGGATAAGAGGGACAAATTAGACCACTTCTACCCCCAGCTGCTCTAATCGAGGATGGTGCTGGTGCAGAACTGACCTCAGAATTAGGGAKCTGTGACTAGCTTTCTGTACTGATGAAAGGGATTATGTGAGATGGATGCTCATGATAGCAGGGGACTGTGGTTCATGGCAGGAAGCTAAAAATCCAGCCACTCAATTGGGCCTGTGCCTGTCTGTCTTTAGGCTGCAAGAGAGGATATGTAAAGAGAATATTTTGTACATGCAMAGGATGATAATGATTTAAAGGTGATTATAGCTACTGTCCTACAAGGTTATGCATTGGTCTCTGAGACATTTCTTGCCAAAAAAACCTGTCTTTTTTATCAATGCCAAAACTCAGGCCGAAGTTCACAAAATTGTGATAAATCCATCTTCAGAGAAATTTAAATGTTAATTATTTTAAATAAAATATCTTATTAATAATTTTCACTATAATGAGTGTGCTGTGTTTACCTTTGTTAAAGAGGATTTATGTTCCTTTAATAGCATACTGTGAAAACTTGTGGTCTGCTTTATCTCTGGATACAACTTCCCTGACTGCAGATTGGATTATATTTCCTACCATACACATAGGCACATTAGACATTAGGAGAGACAGTTTTTAAGAAACATAAAAAAAAAAAACCAGAAAATCATGGGTCATCTGGTTAAATTGTTCATRGTGCCACTGGAATAGAAGCACAAGAAACATAAATACTTTTGATAAAATTCTGCAGCCTGGAACACTTTATATAGAAAGGAAGCATGTTCAAAACACTGTTTCTTTTAATGAATACATGTACATTATCTTTATTTCTTTCTTGCAATCTTGTATTTTCTTTGAAAAAAACAGAGTTTCTAGTTTTGGAACAGAATAACATGGAAAGAAAACTAGATTTAAAAGCAGTTTATGCTGCAGATGGAGTACCTGGTCTCATGACTGAGATGAAATTCTACTGCCCCAGGAATGAACTTTACCCTGCACCTCGTGTCTTACCACCTCCCTGATTGTCCCCCTGACATCAAGGGACCTGCTTAGWTGGCTCCAACCAGCTGCATCTGCTCAGTGCTCACCATCAGTARCCCCACTCTACTCACCATGACAAGGACCACTATTTTTCTATCAGTAAAAGAGTATGGAAATAGCAGAAAATTTCTATACTGCAGTCAGCTTAGTAGTGCTGTCAGCCTGGCAATATTAGAAAAACTTYCATTTAAGTTAAAGTGGATCCTCCCCAGTTCAGCTTTCATGATGTGTGGTGACTAAAACCTGTTCCTGTTGTGTGCAAGTWGAATTTGCCTTTAGGCACAGCAGGCTTACTAAAATTTAGTAATACTACTAGTGAATGTAGATAGGTGCTGCACGGGAAGCCCAAATCAAATAGGTCTAAAAGATCTACTACTCCTTCTCAGCATGACATGATAATCAGGATATGGCATGCCTGCACTGCTCTTAGTTTCTGTGAGGAAAATTGTTGGGCTACATGAGCAGAGAGCAAAAGAACAGGTGCACACTCCTATGAACACACTGTCCTCCAAAGGCTCAGGAAGAACTGGACTGCCACAATGCTTAGCAAAAACAAACAAAACAAAACAAAAAAACACAAAACACAACAACAAACCCAAACAAACAAAAAACTCCACCCAAAAAGGCAGTTAGAGAGTTTTAGAGCCTCTGAAAGCTTACCCTGGAACACTGATTTTTCCAGCTTTGTGTTAAAGAGCAAAACAAATGTTCAAGCTTCTCTTTGCAGCATTATATCCCAGTGATAATTCTGGCTGCTAACAAGAATGTAGAATATAGATTACAGGACTTGCTGTTAACACAAATCTAACAAAACTTATCTTTCACTGGCAAAAATTTGAATAGAGCACAAAAAAMCCCCCATTTAATTAAAACTGCCCCATACAGCTTTGAGAAAAGTGCAAAAAAGGAGTTTTTCTCTAACAAATAAATAAGAACACAAATAGAATTTAAAAATATTAAAAATATTTTTAAATGAGCTTTTGTTTCAAGAATTTGCTTACTACAGCTTGAACAACAGTGGCTTTCCAAACTTGCTAAAAAGCTTAATGAACATTGTTTGTGTTAATCAKGATTGAGATTTGCTGCTTTTAAAAATGTCTTTTACATTAAAATAAAAAAGTATTTTAATGGGGAAAAAAAGTAGTAAAACCTACTTAAATGAAACCAGTACATCTTTTTTGAAAACTGACTTTGTTAAAGAATTTACTTCATCATCATTCTCTGAATGCAGACTCACAATCGTAGAACAGTTCTCATATGGTCAAAAGATTCAATCTTAAAAGTCTATATACCTTGTATTATGCTGACTATTCAACTTGGAGGAATTGTGTTAATTATGATTATGTACTATGTAGGCTCTGAGAGTAGATAGAAATTTTAAAAAACTGTATCCTGCTGTCATTCATGCCCATAGTGAAGAGAAGTACTGACTACTGCTACAATGACAATATACTGAATGTGATAAACTTTTTGGTCCAACCAAGGGACATTTAATTTCCTCTTGAAACCTCTGGAAAATATCTATAGAAAACATAATGGGTTATTAAAGATAAAACTAAAGCAAGATGATTGCAGGCAAATTCTCTCATAGGAGAAAATAAGGCACAACTTTTAACTGATATCACATTAAGATTCCTATGCAGGTGTTATTCTGTTATTTCTAATAAACAAAGGAAAGACATCTTATTTCTCACAAATGCATTGTTAACCAGCTAAAATGAGATGAAAGATCTTCTGGAGCTATTCAATAGTCATRTGACAGGTTTTAGATATGTCAGTTCCATATTTAGAGCAGTATGTAATGTTTTTCTTAATATTGCTCTTTTGAGGTGTTTTAATTTTGGAGCATAATTATCTTTGATCAGCAATTCTGCAGGACCTTTTTTTTTTAACTGAGAACACTGGAAAAAYATGTGTTTCTCCAGATGGAAGATATCCAAAAATCCATTCACAATRTTAAAAAGTTTTAGAATCACTTTTAAAACATCATATGTATTTGAATTGCCTCATTTAAGAGCAGTTCATTCTCAGATATCTACTGAGAAATGAAAAAGAATGCTTTACATCTGAACTGGAAGAAAAGGAAGTGTGTCTGTATGTACTGTGAATCTTTGAATTTTACAATGCTGAAACATCATTGACACAAGCCTTGAATTGWTTGAGGTTTTGAAATATTGATTGATCAGTTGATTGACTGGTTTATCTTTTAGCAAAAATATTACCCTACTCCTTTAGCCAGGTGGCTCCCTTCAGTCATTTACTATAAAAGTGCAAAATAATGACAACTTCATGCTGTATCTCCAAATTCATGCAGTTCACCATTTCTTTTGCACCATATCTGATACGGTGTGCAGGTCCTTCAGGCTCTCTCATTGTGAGATTCTACAGAGAAAGTAATCATTTGAGCCACTCATGTGATAAACCAGCACTTGAAACACTCAAATGTCAAGTTGTTTTCATCACATCGACAGCRGGTCTTAGACTTAATCTTTCCTTGGTTTATGCCACTCCTTTGCCTTTACTTTGCTGCAGAATGTGAAACTGCCGTGTCTATGCTAATGGAACTGTCCTGCCCATTAGTTCTCCAATTTCATCTATATTACCCTTCACCTGTTAGTGAACAAGGCAATGGTGCATATTATTCTCCCCTCGATGCACATCCCATTAGACTTCAGTGGAGAATACACCCCCCTTGTGTGTAACCAAGATGAGATTCATAGAGATTCCCATTTGTGTTTACAAGAGCATTGTTTCCTTAATATAGAATCTGTGCTTTTTATATTCATACATGACCCACAGACTGAGAGCTTGGATCTAATTCCAGCTTCTCCTAAGCTCAAAGACYTGTGCATACATAGTTATGCCTATCTTCCACTACCTCCAGAATATGCAGCATTCCTTCCAACAACAGAGATGAATTTTCAAGTAACACCAATTACTTATCACAAAGTCCTTTGCTACAAATTGACACAARGTGAACACATGCTTTTACCAGTCATTTGAAAATGTATTCATTTTCAAATGCAAGACTGCATAAAAAAATTCTGAATTGTAGACATTTCCTTGTCCATATTTACAATTGAAATATTTTCTAKAGATATAACTTACTATATATTTCTATTCATATAATTGTATGTGAACTTTTAATTTCAGTTAGTTAGCAGTCTGATGAGTTCAATTAAAGTTGATGATACTGCAYTATACTTTAAACACTGCTGTGAATTAGCACTGTATGCTTTCCAAAAGAACATAACAATATGATGAAAAAAACCGATTATACTTTAAATGGATAGAGAGCAACTGACGATGACACTAAGTTCTGTTCTTTGATGATAGCAGGTAGTACARATAATCTGTTCTATACTTTAGGATTTGAAAATCAGTCCAATGGAGAGATACCTTATTTTAAACAGCCTCTAAAATCTACGTCACTGTTGCAAAGCTTGCATTTTGAACGTCATGTTGAAATTCAGAAATATAAATTGTTATCTACAAACCTCTGAAATCAAGAGAAGTGTAATCAATTTATTTTAACTTTACTTGGCCATTAGAACACCTGGTACATTTTCAGTCCTCTTTTTAGAATTCCCTTGCTAAAATGTTCAGGTGACCCCCAGGGGAAGTGCTATACTATGGYTAATTTGAACCTGTTTACATTTGAAAGCAAAAGAACTTTTTGTATCCTGYTAGTCACAAACATTTCCTAGTCTCATCCTGTCACTTCCCCATGGGGGTTCCTGGTGCCATTCTTGGGTGTACAATACCCAGTTCTGTTGAATGGCTATGCTGATTKCTTGCTTCATCCTTTTCATCTTTGATTAAAGTCTGAACACAGAAAAATTTTTACACTCTGTAGTTTCAATTCTATAGGGACTACATAAATTCAGAAGATAATCTAAATTCTAAATTTAATGTTCAGCAGGTGCAACCATGGAGGAAATTCCCCCATAAACCACAGCATATTCATAACAGMGTATTTTCGGTGACCAAAGAAGCAYAAATTTGCTCAGTATTCTGRAAAGTGTTTATAACTTGGATTTGTGATCTTATGTCTTTGACTGAAAGCTGACTTCCAAATGTGCCCTCAGCATTAATGCAATTCACTGAAATTGACTTTAGAAAAGGTATCCTAAATTATTTTAAAAAATCAAGATGAATTGTAATTTGCAATGTAAGAGTATATTAATTTTGAATTGCACTATTCTGGTTTGAATCTTTCTAAAATGCCATAATCTGGGGATTTCATTTTTTTATTAAAGCCAYAAACATTCTGGCTAGAGTTTTTAATTCCAGATTTACAGATATAATGATGTCTAATGAAAAATAACAGCAAACTACATGCCATTTGAATGAAGCTTAAAGATTGTTTCCTAGCATTTGGACAGAATACTTACTTCAGGCTTACAAGTATTAGGAATCTGCAAACACAGCTCTGAAATACCTAATGAGGTCTCAGTGACCTAGAAAATGCAGTGTGTGGAAAGCAGCTTGAAATAGTGAGGTCTGTTCAGAGAGCAGCGAACAATTGTTTTTACAGAACAATAATATGGGTAYGTTTGTCTGTGTGAGAATGAAATACCTGCTCTTCCAATTAACAGTGAGTTGATAGGAATTAGGAAAGCAAACTGAGAAGCTGAGTCTCACAAGAGTTTTTTTATTTGTAAATTCCCTGTACCCTTTTCTGAGTGTCTATGAGAGAATTTCATGCTTCATTAAAAAAAGAGTGTACAGCCTGATCTTCAAAGAGAGGGAAAGAAGGACAGTAGAAGACAGAGGAATGAGACAAGCCAAGGGCACATCTGCACAAATGCCTGCAGACAGGCCTTGAGTGTATGTGGCCTAAAGATCAAGGTGGCTGCATGTGAGAAAACTCAGAGAAACTGTATAGTAATGCAGTGCAAACTTCTCAGCTCATAACACCAACTGAGATTCATTGTTAAAAGTTGCACAAGTCCTTTTTCAGCTACACAGATTTTTCTATTAATGCAGTTTGAACAGAAAACTGTTYAGCATCCCCAAATGAGAAACTGCATAATTTTTTCTATTTGTTTTTCTGGATTAAGACTAATAATTTTTTTTTCCAAAACTAGTCATCTAGATCAAGTAACTTAGTTTATGTGAATAGTGAATTGCCTAAAGTTGGAAAAAAGATCTGAGTTAAGTGTGGAAATAGAGCAATTTCATATCCACCTTTGAGAAGTTATTTATGAGTTACAAGATTTCCTTTACTTTTTAAGTTGACATCATTATTTTTGGTGCAATATTATGTTTAGCTAAGTAGTATATAAGAGAAAAATACTTAAAGTAGCCTGGAAATAAACACAGTATTTAATTAAATCAGTCATTATGCATTATTAGGTCATATAAAAGAATAGATTAAATATTTTGCTGATAGAGAATGAGATCACTATWTTCAGATCTTGAAGGAATGGGTAAAAGGGAGGTTTTTCTAACCCATGGAACAGTGACTAAGAAGGCAACATCAGTAAATATAATAGACTCCTTGGAACAAAGTATATCTGTGAAAAACTGAACACCACAGACTTACTGTTTCTACCTAAAGAAGAGGGAACTTAYCAACAGCAACTGTTATGGGAATTCATGAAGAATAATTACAGTTCAGAATATTAATTCCCTCATCGCCTTTTACAGGCAGAGATGAGTTTTACTTAAAGAGTAAAGGAGAATTAGAAGATAAAGAACTTTATTAAATTGCCTAGAAAGATGGTTGAAGATCCTTTCCTAGATTTAGGAAAGCAAAGTGTAGATCCAAACAAGCTCAAAAACTGAAACTCCAAGCARGATTTGGGCTCCATTCACTTCACTGAATACACACAAACAGTAAAAACTAGCTTTTTCTCCAACAGGAGTACATCTGCTAGAGGTTTTACAAGGGGTGATAGCTACAGGCCAAGGGGGAATGATTTCAGAGTGAAAGAGGAGAGATTTAGATTAAATGTTAAGAARCAATTCTTTACTCAGAAGCTGGTGAGGCACTGGAACAGGCTGMCCAGACAAGTTTTGAACACCCCATCTGTATTCAAGACCAAATCTTGATGGAGCCCTGATGCAGTGGGTGGTATCCCTGCCTGCCCATGGTGGTGTTTGGGGGTGTCTGCAACTAGATGATTTTTAAAGTCTTTTAAATGTTTTTTTTTAAGCCATTCTACAATTYTAGGTTGATTATTTCCCATTTTGACCAGAATTAAATTCTACACTTTCCAAAAGGGCTTAAGCAAAGCTGAAACAGGCACAATATATAATCTGCTCTGGCAGAAGTAATTGAAAGTGCTTACGATCCCATGTGCTTCTGTTCTACTACACAGGACTGGGGAATTAAAGGTGAAATATACAGGAAGCATGATACAAGCTTCTTTCCAGAAAATTTCAAGCTTGTTTAACAAAGATATTCTTCTTGGCTAAGAAGTAATTTGTGCTTGAAGTACTTGGAAAAATAAAAATTTAGGTCATCAGTTTAGTCAACAGACTTGAGTATTCATGGTTACTGCCATTTGGTATTTGCAGCTTTTACCAAATTTAAAGTTTCATGAGCAAGGCTACACTACAAGTTCTTCCAGCCAGTGATTTTGTCTTGGACTGTGGCCAAAGGTATATGCAGATTGTAAAGGTATAAGAACAGATTTACAAGGAAACCACGGTTTCATGATACTATGGTGAATCACTAGTAAGGGCTGCCATTTCCAGGACAAAGCACTCTTCATTTTGCTTGGGTTTTGCTTGAATTCTGGTAACACCAATGTCTATGTCAAATACCTCTAAACAGAAAATAATTAACAACAAAATTGAAAAGGTTTGGAGAAAAGCTGCCTGTAGTTTATAAAATCCTGAAAAAGATATTAATAAATATGATTTAAGTATTACTATGCTACTACTACTTGGAGCAGTACAAATAGTTGCTGTGAAATGGATTCCTGAAACTTTCACTTCCCCAAAATTCTGTGTATTAATATATAGTCAAACTATGGACAATATATCAAATATAAAAGATGACAAATCACACAAAATAGGTATCCTATAAACACAGAAGTACATTCCATGAATTTCAATTTTGCAGGCAGAAAGAACACAACTGAAGAACCACAGTTAAAAAACTGTAATTGTGGAAAAAGGCACTTAAGTTCTTGATTTCAAAGCATCAGAGGATGATTATTTACTCCCATAAACTCACAAAGCCTGATGCAAAGGCCCCTCTTTACATAGCCTATTTCTTGAAATTAAGTATTAACCATAGAGTAGTGGTACAAATAGGCAACCTTTGAAAAACTGGTATATTTTCATAGCCTGCATGGAACAGAGAAAACAGTACACTTCACATCTTGAGAGTTCACAGAAATCCCTCAGCAATACTCAGGACTGCAGACACTTGTCTCAGCTTCAGCAGAGACGTGGGTCCCCCTCACAGGAACACAATGACCATAATAGTACCCATCACAGAAGTTATTCTCCTCAATTGTACAGGCACAGGGAAACCATGGGGCCAAATCTGAGCTYTCAAATGGCTCTAAAATTGCAATCGATGAGAAATGTTTGTGCCATAATTTAAAAGCCAAGGAAGGAATGGCTGCCCTGGTGTCAAGACAGCATGTATGCACCATTAAAACTAAAACMTCTCACCTGGGAAACTGAATTGCTTTCTTTGTTAGACAACAGGCTGCTCTAACAACTCTGATATTTTCCTGTTATCAGAGATCTTTTATGGAAGTACCAGATCAAACTTTAAAACTTTCTAATGAAGGTCAGAAAACAGGGAATGGTTTTTTTTTGTAGGAAGTGTTTAAGTCTTTCTGGTACATGCTGATATAATTCTTCTGCTGGAGAATTGAAAAATAAAAACAACATTGTCATTATATCCCCAGACAGCATAAATTATGGAAAATTATGCTGCAATATGTCTGGTATAAGCTTCTCACCGTGAAATAGTATCCTTCATCCTCATGAAGATTTCAGGAACCATGTTTTTCAGGCTTTTCAAGAATAAATTTAAGGACACTTATTGAAAAAAAGCTACAGAGGGCAACAACAAGAAGTAAATCTCTACAGGCACTTGGGAATTATAGTATGGAAATTATTTAAAGATAACACATTTATCAAAAAAAAAAATCCCAGGTACATATTGCCAATCAAAAAAGGGTTAAAGAGGTTATGACAAAGAAGGAATTACACTTCAAATACTTGAGATCTTATTAGAATGAATAAAAGAAAAAGAATAATGAACTCTGGCAGATTAAAAGTAAAAGGAAAACCAAACAGTCTAAAAAAGAARTTTGAGGAACAACTAGTAGGAAAGATACACAATAATAATAATAAAACTTTCTTAAAATCTATCAGGAGAAAGACACACCCCAGGGATTCTGCAGTGCCAGTTTATGAGGATGGTACAAAAGAATTGTCAGACAACCTAAGGTCATTCCAGAAAAATGAAGTTAATTCCTTGCATTCATTGTGGAAGAAACTGGGAATAATCCCTTGCTAGCCACTGTCTGGCAGAGAATCATCAGAGGATCTGACATTACAGAGARTGTAGAATTTATCAGAGAACACAATGAAGAAAAATGAAAGGCAAYAAACACCTCAGGCCAGATGGTATCCACTCAGATTTTCTAAGAGAACCCACAGGTGAAATRTATGTACTATTAATGTTAGTATAAAATCTCTTTCTTAAATCTTCCTTGATTACAAAGAAAATCGAAGGAATGTAGGAGAAATCTGAGCAACTGCATGCCTATATGCAATCCTGGTGTCTGTGCCAGGTAAATGAATATTCTGATTAATGGTCACATAAATAGACTTTTTCTACCTGGGAAGCATGACTTTGGCAAACCCCAAAGCTCTTTTAAAGAGTCATAGAGCATGTGTATGATTCACTTTGAGGTACAGAGTGGTCCAGTTGAAATAACCATCTCCAAATGACTTCTAACACAATGGGCAAGTTAAAGTTAGCAGCAGAAAATGATCTAAATATGAGGAAAAGATCACAATTAAACACAATGAACCATGTTATTTTTATTGCACCCAACATAATTGTCCTCCCATGCCTTGAACACCATCTCCCCATCTCAGAAAGCTTCAGAAAGGAGTTCATTAAATAACAAAACAGTGGGAGCATGGTTTTGTGAAGAAGAAGAGCATAGCTTAAGGTCCATTTATCTGTTAAAAGATGTATTTATGTGCATTTCAGAAGTTTCCATCAAAAGTCTTATTGAAATGGTTGATAGGGACTGGTCATCTCTTCCAGGAACTAGGGACCAGTAAGGAAACCAGAAGATATGCTTGAAAGAAAAGGASAGGATACTTATACAAGGCACTGCTAAGACAGGCTATACATATGCAAAGTCTTCATGGGCTTGAGGGGACTGGRAAAGAGAGACAAAAGAAATACCCACAAATAGGAACACACATATGACCACATCTGTCTCTGAACAGTTCTAAGCTTAAAAGAGTTGGTAATTAGAAGTATATCAGGGAATGAGTGACATGCCTTGCATAGCTCTCCTCCCTTGTGTATCCAGCCATAGCCACTTTTACTGACAGACTCAGAGGTTAGAGAGAACCACTGCCAGATCTGCTGGGGCCATGGTTATATTCAGAAATGAGCCATACTGGAAAAGAAACAACCTGTATTATCCCATGCAATTTACATGACTATCAGCTTCTGTGTTTCTTGTAAGCTAATTCTCAGGTTTGAGATATCAAATAGCAGTTTCTGCTTTCTTTAATATGCAAGTAATTCCATTTGCAGAAAGTATTTTATGTTGTTAGTGACTGTATATTATGATGATTTAATAKGCCARTTTCTTTTAGGTCCTTAGTCCCTTGGACAGCTGTGTAAGTCTTCCAATTGCTTGCATAGTTTAGCTATTACAATTGTACAAATATTATCTATTTGATTTTAGGGAAGTTTTAAAAAGTAATTGTCACACAATGATTATGTTCTGATTAAACAAATACYGCTATTGTAGCACTAGTTAGAGCATAATTTAGGCCATGAATAATTTGTTACCATATCTGTCATCCCAAATCTGATTCAAACTCTGCTTATATTTGATGGAAATACATYCTAACATTCTTTTTTTTGAGTGTATTAGACATTGTTTCTAACATAATTTTATGACAATCACAATTACTCTAAATAGCTTATTACTTTATTGCTGAAAATGGCAACATGTATTTATTCAGCTTTTTACTTTAAAATCAGCAGGCTATCGTTTGCTTTATTAATCAAATCCAACCTTGAGGATTATAGCCGCCAGTTTCAAGTTTATTTAATTGCTGCTACTCAGAAAATGAGAACTTAGTAATTCAGTTACATTTACATTTTTGATGAGCTGCTTTTTTACAGACCTCATTATATTTGGAAAGCCTATAATATATCTTACAGTATTCTAGATTCTATTTGAAATGCTATTTGCTAAATACAAACTAAGTAAAACAAATGAAATACCAGGTTTAGGAATTAAGGACAAAATATTCAATGGCTAAATTGTTTASGGAAGTTACTAAAGCATCTCCTGCACAGATATCAGAGTTACAACAATTTCTCCTCAGCAGGGAAGAATGTTTATTAATACAAAAGGATAGAAAAKATCTAAGATATATTTCCTAAGGCTCTTCTTCCCAGTACTTTTGGGTRCTGAGACACCCATCAAGGGCACTTCTAATTTCTCCCAGATTTCCTGCAATTTATAAGACAGTTACCAAGTTACTGATAYGGATAAATAAACTTACACAAAAGAGAAGAAACTATGGCTATGTCTTCATATTAGTGCTATTCCATAAGAATAGATTTGTAAAGTTCAACAGTGAATACTGAGACCCCATCACACATCATACAAATTTCAGACTCTGTTATGGGCTATCTATGTCTTTTGTCTTGACCCCACAGACTAAATATTTAGGAATTGGAGCAGATAAAGCACATTGCCAGAACATCTCCAAATTTTGTTTTATCAAGAGATACATTATGCATGTGCTGTGAGATTGCTCTGCAACAAGAAGCAAAGTATTTTATGAGTGGCAGGAATGGAATAATTTAGGAGTYCCAAGTAGAACCAGATGAAGACTGAAGTAATGCACATAGTAAAAAAAAAAAAAAAGTCTTCCTACTAAAATCGATTCTTCAGTGGTAGCTGTGTATATTACTAGAAAGCAACACACACTGAAAAGATCTGTCATGCCCTCTGATCCTGAAGCTCTCCAAAGAATAGTACACTTAGTACCTGCACATATCATGGTGATCTGTACTTTCAACTTTGATACCTGCTCATTAGCCTTAATGGTAACAGTCTAATGTAATAATGAGCTTTCTGTGGCTGACCAGTRCCCAAATGAACACTTCATGGTTGTTTTTCCCCCTGCCAAGTTTTCCTATACAATGCTGATATTACTTATCTAGAATCATTAAAATAAGTTTATAAAAGCTCTTTGCCAGCACTACCACTAGAAATAGGATAATATTTTCCTTAGAGATGGCAGAAAGTCATTAAAAAAAAAAAAAATTTCTGGATTCTCCTCCTATCAACAGTAAACCAAAAAAATCTTTGAGCTAAGCTGCTCTTTCTTCACATTATGCATGGAAAATTTCTCCCACTGATCTCTTAGTTCAGGAAATAGGAAGAGGGAGATGGRTAGAAACTGTTTTTACATTCACTAATAGCAGAGATCATGTGAGAATGCTGCAAGCTGCAAGTTTCAAATATATGCTTAAATACGGAGTACCAGAGATCTTAATTTTTCCAGATCTCAACACTACAAAGGAAATGCAAAGCATTAGGCAGGATGTTATAATGGAAGGAATTGAGGCAGCAGTCCTATTCATTGCTAAGCTCTTGGTTATTTTTGAAGGAAAGGCTTATATCTTCTGAGACCTGAAAGCAGCCTGCAGCCTGCTGGAAAGAATGGAGGGAGATAAAGTCCAGACAGGATACTTTGATTGRCAGCATGCTGACTGGTCCACAAGTACTGAAATCATAACCAGTATTTCTCTCATACAAAGTCATACAGAAAAAATACTAGACTTGCTAATACAAGTTCTAAGAGTTTGCATAKGGGAACAAATTAAAAACAAATGTGATTTATAATAATTGTGGGGTTTTGGTACTCTTAATGGCATCCTGGCTGGGGTTGTAGGACTTCTCTTGTGAAATCCATTTGCTCATCCCTTAATAACAATGCTGGAATSCTTTTGCTGGTTCACTTTGGAATTAACTGTATTAACTTCTAATCGCAATCTAAAAATATTTACAGTGAYGAAAGCTGTTTTCATAAGCAGAAGAGATGTTTTCTATTTTAGTATAATGAAGAAGAGAAAATGGTGCTGGACTTAAGTTTAAGCTCTGTTATGACCTTGTGTAGACTAGACTCAATAAAATTCAAATAAGCTTAAGGCTAACAAATCACATTAGYAGATCCATTGTAATGCATTTCTCCATAAGTAGTTCTATACCACAGCAGTGGGAATGAATCCTCAGCCTACTGCTGTCTTTTTACTTCCACAAAATATCTCAAAGAAAAAAATCATTTCAGTTGGAAAAGACCTTTTAGATCATTCAGTCCAACAATCATTAACCAAGCACTGCCAAGTCTGACACAATACCATATTCCTACGGCTACATTTACACATCTTATAAATACTTCCAGGGTAGTGRCTCAGCATCCTTCCTGGTCAGACTGTTCCAATACTTGACTACCCTTTTGGTGAAGAAATTTGTCTTAATATCCAAAATCTAAACCTCCYTGAGTAAAAGTTAAGGCCCTTTCATCTGATTCTGTGGCTTACTAGGGAGAAAAGACCAATCTCCATCTCTCTGCAGCACCCTTTCAGGTAGTGCAGAGAYCAACAAGGTCTCCCCTGAGGCTTCTTTTTTCCAGGMTAAACAACCCCATCTCCCTCAGCCACTCATCATATTTCTTTAGCTTTGTTGCCCTTCTCTGGACATGCTCCAGCACCTCAGTGTCTTTCAGGAAGTGAGGGGCCCCAAACTGAACACAGTAGTTAAGGTACWGTTCTACCAGTGCCTATCACTGTGCTGGTCCTGCTGGCCGTGCTGTTGCTGTTCCAAACCAGGATGCCATTGGCCTTCTTGGYTACCTGGGCACACTGCTGGCTCATGTTCAGCCAGCTGTTGACCAGTACTTCCAGGTTCTTTTACACCACACAGCTTTCCAGACACTCTGTTCCCAGCCTGCAGTGCTGTGTGGGCTTGTTGAGAGCCGTGTAGAGGCCCTGGCCCTTGGCTTTGTTGGACCTCCTACAGCTGGCCTCAGCCCATTGATCCAGCCTGTCCAGATCCCTCTGTAGAGCATTCCTACCCTCCAACAGACCAACACTCACACCTGACTTGTGTGCTCTGAGAACTTACTGAGAGTGCACCCTTGTCTAGATCATGGACAAAAATATTAAACAGGACTGGCCCCAGTACTGTGCCCTGGGACCCACCACATGTGACCAGCAGCCAGCTGGATTTAACTCAATTCACCACCMCACTCTGGGTCCATCTGTCCAGCCAGCTCTTATTCCATCAAACAACCAAGCCATGAATAGACARTTTCTCCAGGAGAATGTTGTGGAWATTACTGGCAAAGACTTTACTGAAGTTCAGGCAGACAACATCCACAGCTTTTCTCACATCCACTACATCGATCACCTGGTCACAGAAGGAGATCAGGCTGGTCAAGCAGGTCCAGCCTTTCATAAATCCATGCTGGCTGACCCTGATCATCTGGTTTTTCTGTATGTTCCACATGATGGAACTCATTTTATTTTTCTGAATGATCCAATTCTCTTTGTCTAATTTTAGACATCTATCCCTACCTCTATTATTTTAAGTCCATATAGGCTGGTGTAGTTCTACAAAGTACAGTTTTTGCTCCACTTTGTACTCAGGTTTCTGTCACAATTTTATACCATGTCAAAAAGCCTTCTAAACACATTAGAGGAAAAGTGGATTGAAAATAAGGAGAATGTAAATTCTGCCTGTTTAGCTAAATTTAATATTTAGAGAGAGAAAAATTTTGTGAGATTTAACCTCTATCTATGACAATCCAGTMATTATAATTTTTTTATTGTCTTGTGCAGCCACAAAGATTTGCCTTGGATACTTGGCTACAACAGTGAATCTATGCTGCAAAAATGGAAAAGCATTTAAGTCAGCCAAAGTACAACAATAGTGTACAATGGAAATGTCTACTTTCTATAAAATCCTTTGAGAAGGATAAGGGAGAAGAAGTTTCTCAATAGCATGTTACACACAAAGCACAATCACTAAAGTGAACACTAGCTACAAAATTCTAGATTTTTCTGTTAAAAAATGGACTTCTTATCTATCTCCACAAGCAGATTGGCATGGCTGCCAGTTTGCCAACTTACAAAGTGATGAAATAAGTCTGCTGCATCATTATTATAGGTCAATGGAATATTAGCCAAAAGCAACAGAGTATTTAGGAAATGGATGCTGATAATAAAAGAGCCACTCTAATTTCCTGTGGAGATCTTAAATTAGCTCTTCCCACATGCATACTGGTTCACACTGATAGTTCTGCAAGATAAGCACTTTTACATACCTCATTGGTAAGTAACTGATTTTCTTCTTAGAGAACAAAATCTGTTGCATTAATATTATAATTGTGGATTTATGCAGCCGGAAAGGCCACCTATTTGTTTTCTGGTTAAAAATATGCCGATGAAGTCAGAGAAAACAACCCTGTTTCTAGCTATAAAAAAMAGTAGTCTGCAGATCAGAGGCTCAGTTAAATATACAGAGTCACAATAGTRTACTTTTTGAAAAAAATTCTCATTTCCTGCAGCAGAAAGATATTCATTGCCTTCTACTGCCAGAGCTTCGGTTAGACAAAACATTAARAAGAAATACATGGAGCAGCATAGACAAATATGTATTTGAAGCAATTATTTAAAAGCAAATAAAGTTTGCAAGGCAGATCAGACTGCAGYATTCATAGCACTGTTAGTAACCTCRCAGTTACCAGAATCATATACTTCACACAAAATTATTCAGAGAAAAGATTTCTACAATATCTTTAGGCAACAAAGGATACTTCTGGTCATCGTGTGAATTCTGTGTRCTCAAACTCTGATACAAACCAAGGATTTTCTTTGTACTAAGTATGGGAAAGCCAGCTCCTTTGAGAATTAGAATAGCTTTCGAAGACTTCTGATTTAAATTTCAAACTCTTGATCATAGTTCAGGGAGCAAATGTTTGTATCCTGAAATTGAAAATTGGGTTCTTTAGCTCTATACCAAGTGAAAATATTAAGCATTTTGTTGCATGCACTATGAGAGCCAAGTTCCCCACTGTGCCTTCAAATCCACAGTGAATGAACCATATTGGGATCTGCTTATCAGAAGGAGACATTTAGAAAGACAATGAGCCTGTCCTGCTAGACGGAGACTCCTGATGCTTTTAGATAGGCCTGCGGTGAACTGCAAAATGGGCCCTAAAATCAGGCTGACATGGTCGCTTAACAAGCTGTGGTATTAGCTGTTGGCTCAGAGAATTTCTAGTGTCACCCACAGGGCTGATGATGGCAGCCATCATAATTAGAATGCATGAATCAAAAACACCAGGTGAAGATTTTGCCCTGGAAGAAAGAAAAGAGAGAAGGAGGGAATTACCATGCCCTTTGACTACTAAGCTGCTGCRTGCAGCTGGATCAGTGACCAGCAGTGACTGGGAGGATTACGCTATGGATATTCTTGCTATAGCCTTACACTTCCCACACCCAGTGGCTGTCAAAGCTAACGCTGTGAACGACTTCAAAGGAAGTGATACAAGAGGCTACATRGGGGAGAAAGGTAACCCCACTAAAGAGCGTGCGGGTGGGGGCAGGGGCATGCATCCAGGCTTTTCTTTGAGTCTAGCAAACAATTTCTTTTAAAATTGGTGTATTTTATTAATTCTATCATTCTGAATTCATCCCTAAAAATGCAAAACTCTACTGTTTGTTGAAGTGGAAAATCTATGTAATCTTAACTGATATGACCTTGAAAGGGATTTGCTGAACTTTTGTATGATTGGATTTTTCCCAACCTTTGTAGACTCCTGATTTTAAAACCTCCCTAACAAAAGCTCTGCCAGGAAAGCTGTTATTACAAAGATGTTTCTCAATGGGGAGAAGTGGGCTAATTGCAAGCACTTCAGTGAAATAAAGGAAGGTTTTGCAAACAACTACAGAATTGACAAAATGCACCACATTGCTGTTAACAGAAACTATGGGGGAGAAACATCAGAAATGGCAAAGATGTCTAATATAAATAGATGCTATAAGACYAGCTAGAAGAGGCTATAAAAGATTTCAGATAATTCATAAACAGTAATTGCTCGTCTGACCTTGATGTGACTACAGAAATTCCATTAACTCACAAATCTTGACATTTAATTACATACTAAAAAATATTCTACCATTTATTTTGACAGGGTCTACAATAATCCTGCATTTGACTTTTATCCACGTTTTCAGCTGCTTTTCCCACACTGCAATTTATTCCCAAAGTCACAAATGAAAGCCGTAATACAGACTTTATTGTTACCTAGAAAGTACCTTTTTTCTTTCTAAAATTTGAACTCAAATACTATAAAAAAGTGGGGCTCACAATGAAATGACACCCTTTACTTGTTTTATGCAGCTGAACTGAACTGCCCTACAGATTATTCACCTAAAAAAGCAAAAAATTCCCAGAGCAACACTGCAGCAAATTGTTTTATAGAGCAACTTAAAACTAGACAAAGACTTGGAAGCATTATATAAATAGATAACAAAAAACATTAAAAAAAAAGCTTACTAGATTTGGAAATGCTATAGTAGTGTTTGAATAGTCATCTGTAACAATAAAAAAATAAAGTAAAATAATAATGCAGCCAAGATGACAATTGGTGTAAAGAAAAATATTCTTTYAAGTCCTAATGGGGATGGTTTTGCATTTCTTTGTTCATGTGGTCTAAAGGAAGTAGACTCTAGGGAGGTAAAAAGAATACTGTATGTCAGCTGTATTATCATACTCTAGAATTACAGCAATATCTGAATGCAGTTTTTTCCCACTTTCCTGCAACTGCCAACAAGAGTATCTTTTTTTCTATAGTAGTATAGTTCAATTTTAAGGCACTTGCCCATTCTACATTAGTTGCACTATCTATATCTACCTACTGTTTGACTTACCAATTCCAAATCACCACATAAAATCCTTTAATTTAAATACACTAGATTTCTTTTCCTGCCTCACAACAAAAAYTAATATTTTTACTGAAAATTTCTTGACTTAAAGGGATGATTTCACATAATCAATTGATTAAAACAAAAGAATTAAAAAGGGAAAAATATAAAACCAAATATTTTAGCATGTCATGTGAACCAGGAAATATAATGTTTTTCAAAAACAGTTTGATTATATGTCCACATAATTCTACATATTCTATCTCCAAAGCATTATGAGGATAATAGGGGAGACAAGTTACTTTTGTTGCTTCTGTTGTTTTTGGGGTTGGGTTTTTTTTTTGTCTGTGTAGGAGGGGGGGTTCTGGTTTTGGTTTTTTGGTGCATTCAGCAGCGTGGCAAAAGAATTTCTGGTAGTTCCTTATTGCAAAAAAGGCCTAAAGACAGAATCCTATAGGATTCCCACAAATGTTACCACTCATCAGTCTTAAACTAGGTCATAAGCTATGTTTAAATAAGATATTGAAAACATAGTATTCTACTTAAAAGATCTATATTAGTRTATGTATGTATATATACATACTGTGACTGAAAAATCTTCCTGTGCAATATTTTATGGGTTACAAGACTTATTAGGATTCATTATTATTTCCTCAAAAGAAACAAAGGATTTACACTTAACAGCCCATGCATGCATATATACACACATACAAACACTAGTAGCTATTTCTTTATGTTAAAAATATGGCTGAATATATAGATATTAAAAAGATACTTATAAAACAGAAATATTTCCTTTTCTTGATTTTCCTTATTACATCACTCTTCTACTATCTTGGTAGGAGCTACATCTCAATTTTTTTTTTCTTCCTTGAATCTGTTATTTTGTAACAGACACTCCTTTCTGAATCACTGAGAAAGGAAYCACTGACTTCTGCACTGCCTTCCTGTGATCTTCTCCCTCCAGTCCATCTGAAATCATTCTCAGCACACACCTCTTCAATGTGTATTTATATAGTGCCTTCTTTTCTCTCACTATAACAAGTTATATTTTYTCATTTGTGAGGGATCTCTCTCCAGCTACATTAATGCTCCCTATAATGCTGTCTCCAGTCTTGTCTTGGTGCCCGCTATTCCCTAATTCTGKGGCACAATTGAATAAACAACCAAAAAAGCCCATGTCTTTTGCCTCCTTATTAAAACTTTTCTATTAGCATTATCAGCAACATTTTATCTCTCCTTTGACCAATTCAAATCATTATATACTATAACAGGTCTATTAACTTCAATACGCTTACTATTTATACCAGACAAGCTCTTTGCAGGTTGTTTAAGAAGAAACATTAGACCAAAAAAGAACACAAAGCAAATAAAATTGTCTTTACTCCCCCATCACATCAGCTGCATTCTCAAAACTAGTTTCCATTTGTACKCATCTAACTTACTGTTTCTTTCATTCCAGGTTTACTGTTCTTCAGACTGACCCTGAYAAATACTAAACACCCCTTCTATTTGAGATCAAATCTTTCTACATTCTGGGGGGAATATGGTAAGTTTTCTGATTTGTTGTTTCGTTTTTTTTTTCTAAGCACTTCAGCACATAACATACCCATTTCTGTACAGTATTTTTTGTATGCAATTTTTTTGTTTTTAAATACATAGTTTGACAGGCTTTTCTTCAGCATTTGGTCCCTTAAATTTCACTGGCTCTTAGAACTCATCTCCCAGACGAAAAATGGGGGGGTAGACATTAACTACATGAGATTGGATAGATAAACTATAAAAACAGGCACGTGATTTTTACTGTTTCATTGATTTTGGCACATTGTAACAAAAGCCGGGATGACACACAYTACACCTTTCAGTTTTTCTCCTACACTTCAGTCTTGGAGCTTCTTGAGGAGAAAGGAMTATTCAAGGCTTCTTCCATTGTCTTTTCAACATGGTCATAGTTGCTGAGATTTTCTGCTCCATCTGCCTARTCTGTCTGACTGTCCTCCAAAAATCAGGTCCCTTACTGACTTCATCAGTCACCATGTCCTAAGGAATGTGTTGGTGACCATCCTACTTCCCTCTCAGAAATAAAAAACCAGGATGGAAATATTGCCCTGCAGATCCTTTTCTCTCTGTCTCAGATGATGAGGGAGAGAAATAGATGAACGCAGTTCAGCAAATTTCCTTGCTTTKCTCAGCAGGGAGGCTCGCACGTGGTCGAGCATAGCAAGAAACATGATTTCCACAGGGCCTCAGGCAGCAGCCAAATTTCACAGCAGGGGATGAATCCATGGCCACTTCTGAGTCTACAGAACTGCACATAACACAGGCCTCTCATTATAAGGCTGGACAAACCTCTGGAGACATTCTGCTGTTGCCATATTAACAAGAAATGTGTGGTTTGCGTATGTTGCAGGAGCACTCTGCTAAATAATACTGCCTTGTATTATGCAGAGTTGTATGTGCATCTCTTCTGATAAGGCACAGAGGAATCAAAGGGAGAACAAGGATTTACTGTATGAGGCTTCCAGCCCCATGTGCAAGGCAACACAGCTTGTGACAGCCACAGTGACATCACTGAGCTGGAAAATAAATGGCAGCTTGAGGTTCAGCTTATTTTTCAGCTTTATCTTACATGTTTCAGAAGTTGCTCCTACCACTTTCATGTAATTCTCTAGTAGATTTCTCACACATAGAGTCACTTTTAATAGATTTGAATTTTTTTGATCTTCACTAAAGTCTACTCTACTCCTTTGAGAAAAATCTTATTACTTTGAAGATATTTCTCTGCTTGCCTGCACTCTGAAATTCTTTCTAAAACAATAAAAGCTCTAAATACAAATTAGTCTTCTAAAAATGACTGCATAGGTAGGTTGATGATCATTCACTATGCTATACAAATCATAAAGCACAGACTGCATGACTAAAGATTGGTAGACTATTTAATTTTCATGCACTAAATGTGAAGTCTGAAAGAGAAACAGATGCATCTCGGTTTCTTAAGAATAAACACTTAAAAAACAATAATGAAGTCAAAACCAGTTACAAGAACAACACATTAGGCAGTTGAGATGAAACTGAAACTATTCACGATAATTAGGAAAAATTGACAATTAGAAGAAACATATATTACAAAAAAAAGTTGAGGAATGTATACAAAGGAAAACTCTATGGCCAGCACAAAAATCTCAGCATTATAAAAAATTGTTTCATTCTGTACTTAGGCAGAAAGCTTCTTGTACATGTGATCATAGTAATGAAATCAGTTCCTTTTTGACAGAAACTAGAAAGAATGTTGAACACAGTTCTTAAACCCATCATTTAAAAATCAGAATGTCAGATAAATTAGAGGAGTTTTGAAAGAATTAACTGATGAGCTAGCAAATTTTTTTCAGTATRTGTGGAAATTAATTGGGCTGAAATTTTAAGAGTCCACAGTCAAAGCAGTACCATCTGTGAAATAATCCATTGGGATGTCCTTGTAAGTATGGGTGTGTGGCCTGTCAACAGTACAAGGTAAAACACTGAAGATTTTAAGGCATTGTATGAAAGAACATAATCCAGCCAATTTGTCAAGATGGGTTTTTAAAAAATAGGTTTTATCAAAACCAAATCATCGATTTTTTATCTCTTTAGATATTTGATTGATAAGAATCTTACTGTTACCATAAGAGGTTTTGACTTCAGTGATGTATAAAACTTGATAAAACAGAGAATCTTGCTTACTCTGTACTATCATTTTTACACATAATTAACAGAGAAAGCACTAGTTAAATAATATATCTTATAATGAGAATAAGGGAGTCATTTCCATGCAGATGGTGTCTAAATTTTACTTTCCCCCTTATCATAATTTATTATTTTATGGCAGCATACAATGGAAAAAGAGATGGATTCAAACATCATGTATTATTACATTATSTAACTAATCTAATATTTCTTGACCAATTTTTATACAATAGCCATAAAAGACATYAGAAATGAGACTGCAATCATTTAGTCTTTGGCTCTCAATGGATTTGTTGTACTACTTGTACTTCATGATACTACTGCAAGTGTAGCAATCAAAAACTGTCTAATGATCAACTCATGACACTACCTTAATTCATTATACATCAGATGAAACTTGCCAGGAAACTGAGAGCACACTTTAGTTCTCCAACAGTTCTTATGCCCAGGAACCTGTAACTGTGTGTTTTCTACCTAGACTTCAGCAGGGAGTTGATACCTTCATTTCTTGCCCTTTCAACACTTTTTTGAAGTTCAGTAAAATAAGCTAACTCAGCTCATAATGATATTTTAAGGAATGTGGATAAATATTTTTATTTTGTAGTTTAAAGATAGACATATCTCAGGTCTACCCACCCTTGATGATCCTTATTATTTGCATTTTCACATGATTAAAGAATACATTTGTTAGAAATTTTAAATTGTAAACATAAATACATTTTACTTATACTTTATTATTTTTAAATATTATGGCTGAGTTGTAGTATTTTTGCCAGGATGAAGACTGGAAGGAATTCTATTAATTCCTCCAGGAACACAGGACAAGGAAAATTAAAAAAAGAGAACATATTACTTCTACATACTGTAGAAGTAATAAATTGACAGTGTAAAAAATCAGAATTTATCAAGAAGTCTTTAAAGAATAACATTTCTAACTTGAGAAAATAGTTAAGAGAAACATTGAGGAAGAAAAAATAGGGACAATGAAAACAAAGAAAAGCAAGGAAGGTAGAAGGAGGACTCCTGAGAGCCTTTTCCTAATTTTGCCCATTTTATTCTGATGTTTAATTGTGCATATAATTGTGACAGGATCTACCACTATAATGTCCTCCTAAAAAATAATAATAAACCATTTGATAACTGCCTTTTTTTCCAACAGCCAATACAACAACTAACCCATATTTCCAGCCATTTAAAGTCTACAACGTAGACAAGTGGGAAGTGTGCACACTGTCTAAAGCAGCTCTGATCAGTGCAGTCACCTAAGGGTATTATAGCACTTTGAAAATATATTTGGGCAAGTGCTCTACTGGAACATTTGGCTGCTGGGTTGCTCTTAGTGCATTCTGAATTGCCACTCTGCCATCACAATCTGAAAAGTATTCCTGCAAAACATACAGATAGACAGCTATGCAAGTAGACTCCAAAGTTATCTCCTCTACCTTTCTGTTCTTAAAAAACCATTTGTTACAAATAGAAAAAACCTATTTGTAGCATTTAAATAAAAACTTCCACAAATTGCAAGCTGAACGAAATATAAGGTGCTAAGTGCTAAAGATAATGGCACATTTCATAAAAGAACATGCCTCTCTAGCTAACCTCTTTATTAAAATTAAAAAAAGGAAACATCCAGTTGAGATTTTGATTACTATTCAGAATTTCATATTTCTTTTTACTTTTCTCCCTTCTAAGCAGAAGGAAACTATAGGTACCCTTGAGTAACCTTCCTTTTTCCTCTTCATGCAATTTTCACACAAGAGTTGACCAAAATGGACTTTCACAGTCAAGGTAAGGATGTATATCAACTTATGGAAYATTGTAATATTTTCCATAATATTCCCTACACAGCCCAAATTATTCCATTTTTTGACCTCTGATACATTTTAAACAGATGTCTTCATTGAGCTGTCTACAGTGATGCCTAGATCTTTGTCCTGAGAGGCTGTGTCTAATTCAGAGTCCCTCAGTACAAAAAGGATACTATRATTCACTCACTGCAGTGTGTGCTGTTTCCCTCTTAGGGAGGATGAATTTTATCAGCCACTGCTGAATTTATTTTCATTTGATGTGTCATATTCTTATGGTGCTCTTCATAACTCTCCTTCAGTCTTCAACAACCCATAGAAACTTTCACCACTGGCTAATACTTCCTCCTTGGTCAACTGCTCCCCACTTCTAGGTTTTTAGCAGCACCAGGTGCAGTGCATACTGTGGAAAAAACCAATTGTTAGCATCCTTCCAGACATTCCTTTCTTTTGTTATTTGCAGTAAGCTTCTGCCAGATAACATGAGGAAACAGAGATTTCCTTTACATATTTATGTAATTACTCCAAAAAGATTTTTTAAATCCTCTGCAAAGTCTGAGGGATCCAWGCTGAAACTTCATAGTAAAGACCACATGTTAATAGGGATTTCATTCTATATTCTACAAAAAACRGCATATATTTTAGTTCTAATCTTTTTATCCCTTATTTTTTATCAGCAAATCTCTTTGCATTGGGAATTCCACACTGCTGTGGTGCTTGGAGAACACCCTAGTATATTGAAGACAACACTGGAATTTATAAACAAGTTTTAAATATTTTGTCAACTCTCATACTGATGGAAAACTAATCAAAGAAAGAGTATCTGTATTAAAAYCCTTAAGTTTCTTATTACATTTCTTTAAGTGGAATTTTCTGGGGTTCTAATAACCACATATGGATCTAGGTCTTTTCTTTTCCTTACTAGTGAAGGAAACATTGACTTGATGACAGAAGAATAATTTTCAAATCTTTGAATACTGCTGACATCAATAGAATGCAGGTATTTAGCTSTAAGATATCTTTGTGAAAACCAACTCACATTAGCACCCTATTACAGTTGAAGTTAATGCAAATTACTTATGCWCAATACGTTATCAAAATAGACAATTAATTTAACCAGAACTACGGGCGCTTTTCACAATGGTTTCTGATATTCTACATAGAAAATTAACTGGTAACAAGAAATCTCTGGCAAACTTTATAAACCTTCCAAGATTTTTGTTTCATTTTGCTTTTCAGTAACATGGCAGCTTGTCTGAGGTTTGCTTTGCTCTGTTAGTTCATACTTGATGTAGTAACTTCTCTAGAGATTAAGATCAGGAATTAAGCTGACACCAGCAACAGYCTCAGAGATATTTCCATTTATGCAATTTTGGTGACTGTATTAATTAAAGTCACATTCCATTCTGAATGCATTTCTACATTGTTTTGCAAGCTCATGATGTGATACCTAAGGCAACTCTTTGCAGGAAAATTAGCCTGTCTGGCAGTCAACAGTCAAATTCTATGTCTGCATGTTTCTGCTGATGCTCAGTGTTGATTTGCATGCCAAAGTTCCTCTAAAATCTATGAATGTGAGACATAGAGCAACACTCAGAGAAATGCTCATGGTAGTAGACAAAAAAACCCAAAACACAGGCTACCTATATGAGTGCTTCAAATGAGTAGTTTAGGAAAATGATCTTCTGATCACTGATACATTACCACAATGGGTCTGAACTAACATTTCCCTTTTTGGTCATTTTACAGTTTCCTTGTTAGTGCTTCTGGCTTATATCACCAGTGACCACATGGCCCAAGGAAGAGAAATACCTTTATAACCAAAAACCTGTTTTATAKACCCAAATTGAAGTGTGAATAGCACAGTCACATGATTGGCATGGTACTATTCTCGCAGATAAAGATTTGTTGAGGCTGCCAAGAGGCAATGTTAGTGCATGAAAGCTTTTCTATTAGATTAGAATAGCAAATACAGAYTGTCAAAATGGCTGTATATTTCTGTTTTTAAATTTATGTATTGTCACTTGAAAGAGGAGACATTCACTGATCCCATGGTGTCCAGTTCCACAATGAAGGGAACTAGACAGTGAAAAAGAGAAGCTGAATACATACAGCTCTGGCTTTTGCAGCTACAGTGATTGGGCAAGAGTAGTGGGGAAGAGACACAGCATTTTTAATGAAGGGACCTCAACCTTTCTGCTTCTGAAGAAAGATCCCATTGATTGTTATTCTGCTAGTGGCTACATCAACCCTCACAAGCATGACAAAGATTTCTGTTCAATAGYAGCATCACCATGCAGCTTGTTTCAAGTTACTTTAAAACTGTTCTATTTATGTGAAATGGCAATTTCTCTACAGGTTTGAGAAACAGCAAACTTAATCAGACCACTATAACTCAAGTGAATTTTTATGTTCACGTAAATCTTCATATCTACATAGATGATARCATTTAAAATCACATTAGGAAACTAAATATGGAAAACTAGAATTTACTATTACACTCCTTATGGAAACTTAACTTTGGGCAATTCATATTGCAAATTATTTCTGTTCTGAAGCTTTTGTAATTGATAACAGAGGTTGCCAGGAAGTATGAAGTCTCCTCTCTATGTCAAACTAGTAAGGCACCTTTTGTATATGTTCTACTGAATTTTTATTAGTATTTATCAATCTCTATGCATCCATTTAAATGACAATAAGCACCAATTTGATTTTGAACATGTGTTTGTTAGATTTTCATCTTAAATATCAGAATCAGTGCTACATGCTTTGTATTAAGATTTTGAGAAATAATCCATTGTCCTTGTGTAAAAATGTTATTTTAAACTTTCAATAACTTTCAATTATAATACACAGGAAATTACTAATAAGGTGACTTTCTTAAATCATCTCAGTAAWATTCAAAGTGAAAGTGAAAAAACCCCAAATCAATATACAGCTGTGAATAACTATCATGAAAGCTTAAGTACTCTCCAGATTCAAAAGGAACTCATTAATGTTTGGATAGCTCTACTGATGGATGGCAAGTAGCTTATCATAGCTAGATAATGGCTATAACCTAGATATTATCTGATATAGCTAAACCACACTTTATGTCTTTAGGAAGGATACTTCAGCTCCATGAATGAGCCAACATTGTTTATTCAAATGGGAATATGTTCAGCAGCCAGGAAGCAATGCAAGAGGATGAAGTGTTTTCTATTGGATTAGAACACTGAGAGGAGAATGTCCAAATTGCTTTCTTTCCTCAATGTATAAGTCTGTTCTTGATTTTATATATTGCCATGCTATGTGATTCACTCATTAATTTTCTGCTGTCCAASACTATAAAAAACTGTTAAGCTAAAAAAGCCTGGAATGAGAAGTCGGTTTTTTTTTAGGTTCAGCGTGGATTAATCTTAATCTCTTTGGTAAGAGATTTGGTAAGAGAAACTATTTGCAATTCTGACTTCCTGCCCACAGAAAACACACCCCTCTTCCTACCTGGTTAGATAAGCCTTTTAATGCTTATATTGCCACACTATATTTTAAAGTACTTTACCATATTTAACCTTCAAAAAGCTTTTTACAAAATAGTTCTTTCAAACATCCAATAGTATTGTTTGTCTTTACTGGTCTCATCGATAAATGGAGTATGAAGTTATATCATCTATTAATCAGTATACAAAGATATATGATAACCTACATCATGGACTTTCTTGAAGGGTTTCCTCAGGTGTAAGTACAATTGCAATCCTGGAGGAATGGCTGTTACAAGGACAAGAATCTGTGCACTCTAAAGCTACCCTACTCTCTACTTTATGGCTTTTAATTGTATTTAAAAATGAAAATAACACATCCCACTATACAGCAGGCAGAAAACTACAGTGAGAACACATCTAGGTGTTTCTTCAAGGAGAAAGACAGGAAGTTGGAAAAATAAAAGGGGTAAAGCAGACTTCACAGGGAAATCAAATAATTTTAAAAAGACATTAGGAAAGGAGATAGAGATGGTTGAAGAGGAGAAGGCAGTTTTTTTTATTGGAGATGCATTAAAATTAACTGCAGTTTTTAATGGATGAAATTATGCTAAATTCAAAGACTGCAGGATTATGTCTTTTCAATTACAAATACATTTTCTACAAACTGGCAGCACCAAGKCAGRCTTGGAATTAGCTCATATTCTCKCCATTATCTTTGCTTGGAGGRAAAAAAATTGAACATCACATGTAAACCATGGAATTTTAAARGACCTRTATTGGTCAGAATACTGTATGCAATTCAGGAAGACAGCCTTTTTTGGTTTCACAGCATTTTACACTGAACAAAGATTTAAGKTAATCACTAGACATCTCTATTCCWTTACTAATAGTAGCACAAGGTTTTAATAAAGTTACACAAATGCCAGAAGATGTGATGTTTAGATAGTTAAGTAAAACACCAATGCAGTATTCATTATGCCACAAACACACATAAATACAGAGGAAAAGGATTATAAACTAGYCCTGTTGTATGCTTGTGTGTGTGCACACATGCACCAGGTGTGTGTAAAGGGAGGAGGAGCATTAGCAAAAGGAAAACATCTGGTTTCAAGAAGAAATGCTAGACTAATGTTCAAACTGAGAGAAAATTACATCAAACAAATAAATACATACTCTGGCATATTTACAAGTTTGCATTTWGATAAAAGCCAAGGTCTAATCAAAATATAAGAATGGATTTACCCTCTAACTCTGCTCTGTTAGGCACAATTAGATATTAAACAAGTGCTAGGTCATTCTAGCATTTAAAAACTGACTAGCTACAGGTCAGAAGACATTTATAAAATTCATACAGATAAAGTTGTTCCATGYTGCCTTTAGATCTGTTGAAGAGCTCAGACAGAGAAAATAGAAATGTTCTTCAACTTCACAAATAATTAAAAGTGCTCTCCTTATTTCTGCTCCCTCACTTAATTCAAGTGAGAAGGCAATTCTCTATATGAATATCAAAAYGACTGATGCTAAAAAGCAATAATACATTAATTTTTATATGACCACAGTTGTAAAAATCTTGAAGTACAGGGAACTAAAAGCTATTGTGGTTATGTAATTTATTCTTCCTGTTTACTCAMTGTATTGGACAATGGTGTCACAGCATGCTAAACAAACACAATRCAATCTCACTCATTTTATTCCACACTGACTGTTGTCATGTTCTGAAGAACACTCAAAGACTGAGCTCGAGAGCAGTAGTTAAAAACGGCAACTGGCTGTCAGTGGTGTAGTTTGTCATTGTTCCACAGACAAAAGGCAGACTGTCACAATAAACAGCATTTATTCATTTCAGATTTGTGGCTTAGGGCTGAGGAAGGGGAGGTGTCATTCGTAGTAATTGTAAAACACATAAATAATAATAGTAGTCTGCAAATCATTTATCAAAGAAAACAGTAGGAGYTGGCAGTGATGGAGGCAAGAAAATGGATGCTTCCAGCACAACCTAATTTACAGCTCTTTTAAAAGCCCACATTTTTTCTTTCATAACAGTAAAATGGAATGTTTTGGTTTAACTGCTTATGTGGTGGGTAAGCAAGACAAAACAACTAAATCATGACTTTAACGACTTCTTTTAAACAAACCGCTGAGTAGCTTTCTGAACGTGATTACTCTCTACTCAGCTGCTGTCAATTTTACTAACCTAATTTCACTAATTAAAAATCATTTTATATTGATATTAGYATTGCCTCCTCTAGCTTTTTCTGCSTAAAAAYTGCATAGTTTAAAAGAAATTATACTTCTTTGTGAAAATACTCTGGRCTGTTATTTGAATAGAAGAGACTTCTTTKRCTGAATGCTTATGTSTGTYKTTTCAGAAAGACTCTCAAATCCTAGTAATAAACTTCTGTTAACAATTTAATGGGCTGAAACTATTAAGCAAGAAAGTAATTATAACATACAATGTTGTTGAGGTTCTCATTAATATTTTTTCCTTAATTTGAGTGCAAATTTTAAGGCAGCCATTATAGTCCTTCTCTCCTGTAAACTCCTTTCCTGATTTACAAGGCTGAATTCCCAGCTCTGTGACACATTTYAACTGGATTATGACACCCCCCAGCCAACCCTCTGAGGGTCTGCAAAAATCTGGGAAGAGAAGTGAGAAAAAAAAGACACCAGCAGCTGAAAAGGTGTTCTAAAAGGAAGCTCCTACTGCATGGTGAAARTCCTGTTTCATCTCACAACCACTCCTGCTGCTGTCCAGAACACTGAYAGTATTTATTACAGAGCAATCTCTTACCTATCCAGTAAAGACAGATGGATACAAGTTTTTCTCTTGTGAACCACACAAGGTTCACCAGATGGAAACAATTCTCCCTATATAGTTTCTCAGGCATTTTTGCCTACAAATCCTTCCCTCCCAGCACGTCTCAAATYCTATCAGGAACAAGGGCATGAAAGGGCTAAGGAAAGGACAGGTATGTCAGAGAGACTGAAYTTGTGTTTCAGGATGGATCTCTTCCGTGAAAAACCTAGCAGAGTTAGCCAGAGAAAGAAGAGAGTGAAAGAGATGACCTGTCATGAAAGAGCAGAGTGCCATATCAGTATTTCAACCAGGAAATGTTATCACAGCTGTTACTGCTTTGGGGACAGCAGAGAGGTAGAGCACAGGAGTTGCAAGAGGCAACATGTCTGGCAGTGCAAGGGTAGCTCACCGAAGAAGGGTGCACACAATCAGATTAAAGATAAGTTTTGGCATTCTTGCCAATAAGATCAGTTAAAAAAATCCTATTTTAGAATTGAAAAAGATACTAGTTTTGGCAGTCAGGACATGAATTTATGAGAAAATACATGTCAAGCTTCACTTTTTAGTATCTACAGCTACATGAAACAAAAAAATAGTATGCTGAAAAACAAATGTTGAAAAATGAATAGCTAACAATTTTTTAGATAAAAAAAGAAAAAATATCCAAAGATTAAAGCATTTTATCAACAGAAATGGCAACATTTTGGATTAATTTTAAATAAGTACAAAAGGAGGAGTTTAATGTTTATTCCTTTTAGAAGGGACATTTTCAGTCCAACTTCAACTACACTGCTGTAACCTTCAATTAAAGTGAGAAAATTTAGTCTAATCTTATTGCTAAAAGCAACAAACAGTAACTCGAAAAATTTAAATATTTTAAAAAGAATTTAGTCAAAATTAGTCTCTTAGAGAGCAGTTAGAAATCTAAGGGTAACACTTTTGTATTAAGAAAAGTTGTATCTTTAATTAATGAAAATATTCTCACCTACATTATCTTGCTATTGATTTTGTAGAGGTTCTGTTGAACTTTTCCCAACCCCCTTCTACCCTTCTTTAGAGAATGAAATCCAAATATATGTGTGCACAGAGTACTARTCTTCTGGGTTTGGAATACAGTCTTAATTCATCTTGAAATGAGAAACAAGTATTCATAGGATGCCTCTCTCTTACGCAGCCTACCAAGATCTTTAGCCTCCTTTCCTTGTAAAATTTCACTCTCCTGTTTTGWTACAAAAGCCTGGAATGCTATGCTTGAAAAGACTGAACTTTGGGGTGCATTTTCTTGGTTAACTTTTGCCATATAAGGAAACTTAAAAATTCATAGTTATTTTTCTGCAGTCTTCTTAAAGTCAGTCCCTTTTACTCAGGAATGAAAGCTTATATATTTGAATATATGATTTTATGCTGGGCTCAGTCAGGTGCATGGCATTTGTYGCATCCTGTACACAGTTACTCAGAGTGACAAACACATGCAATCATTAAAGAGTGATGATAACCTTCATTCTAATTGCATTAGTACAGCAGCTCTCTCCAATGAAGGGAGATTTTCCATAACAGGAACACTAAGCACAAATGTAAATGGATCAGCGGTGTCACTCATAAACGATGATCACGGCCAGCATCCGACAGTGGACAATCCCTCACGCAGTAACACAATCACTCTGCAGTTAATGCATGTCACTACTGATTTGCAGGGAAATTTTTGAAACCAGAGTTTGCATGGTCTGTTTGAAACTTCCCTGAGCTGAATACCTAGCGTTCAGCCTTCTAGTGGGAGTTGTGACAGTAGCACTGCTCACAGCAAACTGCCACTGTCGTTTGTTCTGCTTCAGTGCTGCCTGACTGTCACAGCCTGTCATGTAGGAAGAAAGCACCGCATCTAACCCCCTGTGACAAGGTTTAATCACCCCTATTACTCCTATTGGCTGTTCAAGCCACCTTGGGGTGTGCAGCACACAGTTATAGATCTAAAAATCCTTGCTTTATAAATGGAAAGGCTAAAATCTGGTCTGAGTCGATCAATCTTCTAATACACAATTGAAAGAAAGTAGAAGGATTAGAGAAATAAAACTAATACAGTGCTTGAGATAATTTTTTCATTTTTATATCTTTTGCATAATTAGGAATACTATATTATTTATTTTACTTCATGATTACTTTTTATGGATTTCAGGATTCCAGGTATTCAGACCCATTTTAAATGGATTCCAGGTATTCAAATTCTGAATGKATTRTTCTTKCTTTYTAGCAATCATTACTAGAATGGGGATATGTATGCAGGAGTGTCACATTTGGGATTGATTTTTTWATGCCAAAATTAAGTGACAAAAGTAAATATTGTATCACAAGGTACACCTGTCCAAATGTTAATGCTTGGTCAAAGGGCAAGGGGAGGAATGYTTACAATAAGATTTGTACAAAGGAAAAGTTGAACTTAAGTTTTTTTTTATACAAATTAGCATTAATTATTTAARACTTCATATATGCCTGAGCTATCTAAGGAAACCATTTTGTTGCTCTACTACATGGAAAACTGTATCTTCAAGCAAGTTTTAAGAATGTAATTTATGAGACTGCAGTCCTTATTATTTATACTTAAAATACACACATGGGTCAGCAACTGAGACCAGCTCAGCTGGCTGGAGCAYGGTGCTAACAACTCTCCTGGTCCTTTTGTTTACAGCTGGCTATCCAGAAGCCCAGGTAACATACACCAARCACATTTTCACACATCAGCAAATCTGTTTGCTTGAGCTGGCCTTATTATACCCAAGGTCTATTTCCTTGGACAAAAGAAAATTATTGCAATAAGAAAACACGTTAACCCAGTGTGAGTTTGGCTTTAGCAAGGTCATCTACTATTATCAACTTCTAATTACTCCATCAGGCTGATCTTAGGCCTGATAAATGATACTAGTGTGTCTTTACAGTGGGAGATTGTTATGCTTGAGGTAACACCTTAACACAGGTGTTATTTCAATTAACATGTATTTGTAAACATAACATTTATTTTGCAGAGACTGGGCAGGGAATGAGTTATCTGACAGAGCAGACAACTTGATCAATCAATAATCTAGCACCAGGATTTATATCCTTACATCCYTCCTTTAGCCCAGTTCTGAAAATACATGAGCAAGTGCACACCCTGCAGAATCAGAATAAATACTCATGCTGCTTTCACCATATACSTGCAAAGGTTCCTACAAATTAGGARCCTTGTTCCTACAATTTTCTAAAAGACAAACAAGAAAAAAAAAACCACCTCACTTTCAGGTAGAACTGTCAGTACTCCTTTTTATTGTGATTAAATTGAACTATTTAATTTTCATTTCTAATGTGTATTTCAGGTGAAATCCTGGGACAGAGCATTTTAAAACTTGCAAAGAGCATGAGGATGTGYAAATGGGTGGAAAGTGCATTACATAAGGGTTTTAATTTTTCATGAAAACTATATCTAAGAGGAAGGTTGATTCTTTTCTTCAAATATAAACACACTTATCTGTGTTTCTTCTGGCCACCTTAGGGGTAAAAAAACCTCCAAAACCAAATTYCAGCTGCCAGTGAAGTTTCAGTGTTCCCTTGATTCTTTTCCTGAATGACCAAATGCAAAAGACCCTTTTCTGTGTARAATGAGTTTAGAGTGCTGACAGCCTGTGCCACTCACCTATGTACACTTCTAACCCATGTTCTCCCCATTCTGATACCATCAATTCAATTGATGTTACTGTGAGTCTTAGAGATTTTTCCATTATTAAATACAAAAAGTAATTTATGTTTTTTTACATCCATCAAATACCTGTGAGATGTCACCTAGAAATAACCAATTATAGCATCTATCCAGCTGTATACAGAGAGATGTGGGTTGTTCAGCTAAGCCATCATCAGAAAACTGCATGCCCATACTTATTTATGGTTTGTTGTAATGCCAGTTCATCAGCTACAGGTTTACACTGCACATGTTCTCCTKCATACACCTTCTGTCTGCTGATTTGACTGATGCTCTGTTCCCCCCWATTTGCTTATCAGTTCTGAATGACAGTAAAGGACAGGTCAATACCACACTGTACTTTCTTGCTGTACAGTATTTTCACCCTAAAAGTAAGTCCATGGAATTTGAATCCTGGGCCACCCATCTGAGAAAGCTGGTCTTTTGAATTGTCCACTCACATAAAATAGTTTCAACAATTTTCATCATTTGAAAGGAATAAATGTTTTTGGTACTTTTKCTGCCTCAAGGTGTGGCATTGACAATGAGACTGATAAATAATAATCCTAAACCTCTAGATCCAAGATTTCTTTTCTTAAATAAGCCCACAAAATATTCTAGGCAAAGATATTGATATGAATCTTTGGATATGAATCATAATAGCAGATTTTCACATCAGGTATTTGATTCCATCTCTGAACTCTGAAGCCTCTGCAGTGTGAATGGCAGCAGGAAATGGCTTTCAAACTCTTCCAAACAGATGGAATAAAATCTGCCAGGTTATTAAATTACTACATAACTATTTTTAGCTTCCATTTCTAAATCCTTTCTCTTCTTTTGTCATATGATGTGTCATTGCTAATCAAATCTCAGAAGCATTACTATTTTGAAAATTGAAGCTTGAAATGGCAGTTTATTATTCTTTGCCCTGAACATTTTTGTTGCTGCTTTATTTTTTCTTCTAAAATTATGCAATATTTATACAGATTTGTATACTAAAAAATGGAGGAAGTAAGTAAAAACATCAGTTTATAGGACTTACAACCTTTAAAATTATTTTAGTGATGAATAATTGCTATGGATCCTTATCTAGACTCCGGTCTAAGGTTAAAGCAAACTGCTGAAAGCTAAAAAGTAGAAATGGCCTAACAACCATGAAAACAAAAGSAAATGCCTTGACTGTCTAGGGTAAAGCATATCAGAAGTGAAACATACTTTATTTTTGATAAATTGTACTGAGGAAGAATAGGAAGCTACTCAACTGTTGAGAAAATTAAACCAATTGTTTCCTTCTGTGAACTGTGTCATAGTGACAGATTYTCTTAGTAYACAAAGAGTCCTTTGAAGGYAAATTTGCTTGTAATTCAAGTGCTGTGGAAAATAAATTCTCTTTGTTCATGTACTAACAGAAATACACACCCTTTTCTTACATGAGGTCTATTATTACTGTTACATCTAAACTACAGCACAGAAATGATGCTAAAAAAAAAAATCAGCATTAAGCACGGTCTGCAAGGATGATCATAGCAAATACTGCAACACTGAAAGGAAGTATATTAGTTGTAATGTGATTAAATCAACTGGCAAATTCTGGTTTTACTTAGGGACAGCAAACTTCAATCAGCTAAGGAGTCAATCTTGCAACTTGCAAATTGCTCCTGTATCTGATTTTCAGCAGTGCATCAGGCAAGAGTCAGCCTCGGATTGAACAGGAAAATGCAACTGGGAGAAAAAAAAAAAAAAGACAAGCAGAACACAGAGATTTAGATTGGAAAGATATTGTAGAGCAGACCTATGACATCTGGAAGCTCTATTGATTTACATTTCTGCCAAAAAAGCAATGCAAAAGAATGAGAAAAGCCCCTATATTTTAGTTCASTTCTATTGAATCTAACACTAGTGGGAAGAAATAGTTTTGGGATTTTATTGATACCACTAACATGGTTAATGTCACTGAGCTACAAACAAACAAAAGTATTAATGGATGAGGCTTCTTACTTCTCCCAGTTAAGGCACGGAAACCACTGAACTTTTTCAAGTCAGGCGCATAAACTGTGAAATAACTTCACAACATGGCCCATAGGGTATGGTTTCTTAGCATAATCTTTCTGTGGGAAATATTATGCATTGCAAATTTTAACTATACAGTGTCTTCTACCTATATCATATGACAGAAGAAAATGCAGAAAAGTATCAACATTCATCACTTTTTTGAACATTTCCAAATATTTACAGTATCCTTTTTGTGCTTCGTAGCAGAGGAATATAATGGGAGCTCTTTCACAATCCTGTATTTTTGTCTTCTTATTGACATTGGTTTTGAAGATGAGGGGAAAAAATAAAATACAATTTTTAATGAAGCATTAGTACAAAAAGATGAATTTGAAGGGCTCTGTAAATGATGCATCTTCTAAAAAGGTGTCAATAAGGAAGAATGGGAAGAAGAAAAAATTTGTTTWCAAAAAGTAAAGGTGATAAAAAGCCTAGACTAAAAGCCTAGACAAAATGCAAGGTTCCGTCCCTAGGTAAGGGTAATTTCACAAAGTCCTTTCTTTTCATTGGACAGAACTAGACTACAATTCAAAGTAAGAATTTAGGGAGCATTTGTTCCTCAGAATTGAATGCTTTCAATTTATTTTAGGAAGGAATTGTATCAAAATAGTTTCTTTCAAATATCAAATATCTAAGAAACAACTATGTTCAAAGTTTATTTGCAATAAAAATCTAAGCATGTTATACAGAAAATACTTTTTTCTGTGGTAGCCTTTGCAACTAAGTAGTTTACTAGAGGAGCAATTARGTACAGAAAGACTGCAATATTTTTGTAGTATTTTTAAATTTAAAATGTAATAATTTACAGTTATGGCAATATGATATTGAAYTGTTTAAATTACAGCATAATAATTCATTCCTGCAGCATTCAGTGGCACTAGGCCTTTGGCCTCTTGCCTAACAATACACTAGACAAGAATTATTACATTGTAATTCACACCCTGTCATGCCTTATTGCTTMATTAAAGCATAACCCTTCATGACATGACAAGCAATTTAACAGTTACCATAATAGAATATTATCCCACCTAACTTATTTTAGTTTTACAAACAATTTTTTTTTTGGTACATACACTGTGGATTATCAGAACAAATACACAGATGTGTCTTTATCTGTAAAGTGTGAATGGGTTTAGGAAGAAAAGCTAATAACACTAGCTTGTATTTTTATTAGAACTATTGCTTGAGTAAACTTGGGCACTTCTTTTTTTGTTTCTTAATTTTGTTTTGGGAATTAAATCCTGCAACACTTTGTAAAACTATTAAGAGTCAAGTCTCAGATTAGGTGGCTGCCTATTTTTATTGTTGAGTTTMGCTACCTAAATGATAAGTGATACTATTTTGGTGAATTCTAATGTGTCACTAAAACAACAATKTGGCTGATGTTACAGTGTCTTTCAAATTCCTGACAAGGAAGTTGCCAGTTGAATTTTGTTGCAATAAAGCAGTTAGCTACTCTGGGTGGAACATTATGYAATAAGTAAAACATATTTTTCAGAAATTACTCYTTGAATCACTTTCTTAATAAGGTCTCTCCCTCTTCCTACTTCTCAGACTGAAACTCAGTAATGCAGAAAGGGCAGTCTGTTATAATCAGATGTGCTTTAATAACAACTAAAAATTGACTAGGTGAAATTTTTCTTTTGTAAAAAGTCAATTACAAAATCCATTGATTTAAGTAAAACATTAATCCATGAGATGAAATGGAAAAATGTGTCAACAGCTGTGAAAACACCCTTTAATATTCCAGCATGCATTCAAAATATTTTAATTAGTAATTCATATTTTATTAATGCCTTCACATGTGCAATACAACACAGCCATTTGGCTATGAATTATCCTTTGGTTTTGGCAACTACCAGTTCAAAATTAAAATATGTAAACATGAAACTCTGTAACTTTGTGTGAACAAAATCCTGAATTWACTGAGAAGGCAATGCATAAAACAYGCATASAAAACAATTTTAGGATGGAAATTATTGTACCATACATAATAGATGTCCTACTAGTTTCATAYAATATCAAGGTGCAATTTAATGAGGTTCCACTGAACTCTGTGTATCTCCAAGGTGACTGGGTTGYCCCTGGAACTCTCTCTGCTGTAACTATAAAATGTCTATGATGTGACTGTGATATAAGTGAAACAGCTGCAGTCTTTGATCATACGCTGGCAGTTTATGTACAGATGCAGAATGTGTAAGGGCACACTTTATTAACTTGACTGATGTTCYGTTATTTTACTGGTTCCAAAAGCCAAAGGAGCCTAGGCTCCACCATGTTAACCTGAGAATAATTTATTGTTGCAGCTATTCAAAATGAAATACCTATCACYAATGTCTAATTGATTACCAAAAGCGAGAGGCATGCATTGGCCTCAGTTGATGTGACATTTGCTACGATCTTTAAAGCTGCTGTTATAGCCAGAATTATTATTTTGAATTAGCACAAAACACATTTTAGCTACAGTTTAAAACCACTGCCAGGACTCTGAATGTATGCAAGACTTTCCTGTTAATRGCTATTTCTACATAGTTCTACATATTCACTTTCTAGTGAAACTTACAGTGAGCTTTTACCATTTCTTAAGTATAAAAATACACTAATTTTGAAAGCASAATAATAAAGTTAGACCTTGACATGCTAGTGGCTGTACTATGTTGTACAAAAGCATCTTTGTTCTCCTTATCAAGTAAAAACATCTTTTGGTTCTACCAAAACTTTAACAAATTTATCTTTATCAAAGTAGCCACATTAGAGAGGAGATAATATGCACTCTGATTTGTCTGTTTGAGAAGGTTAAATTGAATGTCCAGCAATTAAGAGAAAAATTTAATTAAAACCTAGATATTTTGCCTCATGCAAGCAACGTGGAAATTCACGTTAACATTATAAATTATAGGCAAATATAAAAATTTGCAATGGGTTACTTTGGGCAAAGAGTTATTTCACAAAGAAGATGAAATTAATATTTTCAYTGAAGATCTAGTAATAGTTTTGTACTAATCCTAAGAGTAAAAAGTTATTCTAGATATGAAAGACATTTAAAATAGACACTTTTCTAATGATTTAGTTTTTAATTCCTATTTTTATCTCTAGCCTCCATTTATATCTATTTACTCTTAGCTCTAAATTTAGGTTATTAGATTTTTATTAGAAGAAATAAAAAGGCCTGGACTTTTAAGTCATTCTGTACCCACACTCCCAGTTTTTCTCCTTCTGTAATCTTGCACAGAAAATACAGAGTCTTGGAACCTTTTTGGGCACAAACGGGATGTTGCAAAATTATTTTACTGCTTTGATGGGATGGCTCCCTCTCCAGGACTGCCCTTATGTAATCCTTGTCTCAGTTTTCTTTTCAATCCCTTCAAACAGCTAGATCTGTTTCTATTCCAGTTTTAAGCATATGTCRGTAAGCATTTATACTTTAATCTTCTTCTGTATGGACATTCCTCRAGACAATCTAATTCCTCTAGCCCTCAAGCTTAACCCCTCTGATTAAACTGCTGGCTCCTTTTCACAATGCTAAAAGATTCTATGTCCAATTTTTCTCCCATACCTTAGATGCTTCCCATTAATAGAAACAAGCAGAGATACCAGGTAAAACTAAAATATAAACATTGAAATGGAACAGATGTCTTTCATGAAAAACTGATGCCTATTTCATGAGCTTCATTTTCACTTATATTTGTTAGAAGTAACCAGAATTTAAAGCTGTAGATAAGGAAYAAACAGGCTAAAGTGTTCTAAGTTATCCAGTCAAATGAACATGGTCAGAAAAGTTCTGTGAGACTGAAAACCTTCTTATTGTACCCTGGATTACTGTTTAAAACACAAAACAATCTTTATGTAGGCATACATTTGGCCTCCTTTTCATTTCTTTTCCCCCCTTCACTGCTTCTTGTACTTCCTCTATACCATTTGTAATGCAATTGCTCTGCCAACAATCTCTGATCCCTTCCAGCACTGCTCATTCCCTATCATGTACCATGTTCTTCTCAGTACCTTTTTGTGAGCTTCAGCTCAGATGAGTAGACATAATTTTATTTAATGACTTCATCTTAACTGACCCCAGAAAAACATGCAGTTAAAATAATCACAAAGAAAAGTTTATTACTGAATCTAAATTGAATCAAGAAAGAAATAATTACTTTACAATTATTATAAAATCTCTGGTACTGACTGTGGGTCAAAATTAAGAGAACATTTCCAGATAAGCCASTACTCACCCACTGACATATCTTCGTTTAATACCACACAACTTCTGCTCAGAAAATATATATTGCTGTGCAACACTATTAGTGATGCAAAGCATTGCCCACTGACTCATAGGGTATTCTTGTTTTTTAATATTGAATACTGTGCCATTATTCAACTGTGCATGAATTAACAAAAACTCTRTAATTTTCATAGTAAAACAAATCTTACATCCAAAATCTGAAGAGTTGACTCTTTAGTTAAAAATGTTCTACAGTTTGCAAGATTTCCCCCCCTCCCTGCCCTCAGGAGAATATAGATGGTTGAAAAATAACTGTTCTTATGCTCATCTGTTCTCCTACCTTTTCTGATGAGCTGGCTGAAGAAAAGTGTATAAATGGAAAGCTCAATTAGTGCAGTTTTTTATCCTTGGATGTCAATCATGACTGTTGAGAGGTGGGACTTTCAGGATCTCTGTGCATTAATTAAGAGCTCATCTCAGAAGAGTAGTCATTACACCTAAGGACCAAAAATAAGTTTTAATTAGCGTCTAGAAGACAGTGTGCCATCCACTTATAAAACTAGTTCTTTAGTTAAAAATGAACAGCTATGGGACTTTATTAGTCACAATGCAAAGGGCATAAATCTACTGCTTGCCCTTCAGAAGACAGAAATATTCTCATGTTTGTAGGCCTGCCTGGAAAAACTGGACAAGTTCTGTGACACCGTGTGCACTCCACCCAGTATAAAGAATTGGTTATATCATTTATAAATTAAAAGTAGGAAAAAAATTTTAAGAGCTGGTCTAGAAAATAAACATGTCAGCTAATATATCAGGCATGAAAAGGGGTAAAACTTATTTTTTCCTATAAGTTTACGTTCCAGAGAACAAGAAAAAATGGTCTTGGCTGAATTAAGAAATATACATATTGATAAAAAACATCAAAACAGCACTCACATTGGTCTAGGAAGGATGAGACAAGACAAAAAAGTCAAGCTTCAATATGAAAATAAAAAAGTAAAAACAGTCATAAAAATTCAGTGTTACAAATACTATAGTTTCTTGAAGGACACCAAATAACATAYACTTAAAATAAGTAACACTACTACTAATAATTACGAAGGATATTGCACAAAAAAAGAGCAGAATGAGAAGGCATGTCAAAAGGAGAATAAGATTTGCCATGCATCCAGGAATAGGAGAGTAAGTGTTATGACATTCTTCATTGCTATGGTCTTTTACTAAACTATCTGTAAATACATTTAAGAGACAGATATTTTTTTGAAACACTTGTTTGAGAAACACATACTATAAATTTCAAACCTAATCAATATACCAGAGCAGTAATGAAAAACAGCACCAAATTTAACAGCAAAAAAAAAAAAAAACCAACCAAAAAGCAGTAGCTATTGCTGGTAGATTGTTTAAATTGTTTTATTCTAAATAACAGTAAATGATGAAATGAATATTATAGTGAGGGAGCAACCAGTCTTTTAAAGACATTCAGAAAAATGTGGACAATAATCCATGCTAATGTCATTCAGAAAATTTATGTTCATGCGATTAATAAATATTTTTAATATTTCATGCCCAAATGAAATTTTAGAATATTTGTAAAGCAATTATTTACTGTAAATCTTTCAGCAAAGAATTTTTTTTCTAGAGAATAGGCACAGAAACACTCTCCAGGAGGTACTGACTTGGAATATTACTGTATTTACTGGTAGACTTCAGTGGGTTGCATCAGGTTATCAGATATGCTGGCAGTACACACCAGTACACTCTTAAGAATGTTAATACTGAAACTAACTACTTAAAAGTTGAACTTTCATTCTGCAAAATAGAGTGTATACTACTGCTATGGATATATGTGTACTACAAAAGCTGATATTAACTTCTCTGTAGGTCCAAGTTATTTTTCACATGATAACAGATTTCAGGAAAGGCCATGTCTAATATTGGCTGGCACTATGGGTAGGTTGTTTTCAATGAAAAGAAAAAGGAGTTTATCCAGAGTTTGTCACTTGTATTCTCTGAAGTAAAGTCCTGAATCTTGCTGTCTGGGGTTGCCTACTAGTAACATTTAACACAGTTCTTGTCAGCTGCTTCTCTTGATTAAGGAGACAGGAGAGATAATAGATACATTAAACTCCAGAGAACCTTTGCGCCTCTGAACAATTGTATCAATTTTTATAATGGTTTAATTTGTTGCTATTCACAAGGGACAAAGCCAAGAGCTGAACACAGGACTAGCAAAGTAGAGACTGCATGTTTAGCAGCATGGTGCCTCCTCAGTCCTTCATGTTTCCTAGTTTGCCTCTTCTGAACTCATACTCCAATACGCTGTTTTGGAAGCCAGCCATAAAAGAGGCTAACTCAGACAATAAAATCTGGGTGATCTACTGAACTGTGACTGAGATTTGTGACCTGCCTTAAACTGAATCAGCTTCAGCTACAAGACTTCTTACAAGCAGCTCTCACCAAGAGCCTAGCTGAATGTCAACACAGTTGTATCAAACATCCGACACAAAACTTGCTGAGAACCACATGGTACCATGTATTGTCACAAAAGCAACTTAATGCTGGATTAATTCACAGGAAAAGAATAACAAAAAATAGCAACTAGAAAATGTTTCTTACAATGAAGAAGGTATAGTATTTAAACTGTATTGAACAGACAATAAAAAATAGGAACAACACTAAAATTACTTTAGGCACCCTCCTGGTCAACATTGAACCCTTCATTGAAGTTTGAGGCTTTGCCCAAAATTTCCCGTGTTCAACCAAGAAAGGGAAAGGCACTTCCAGGTATSAAACCAGACTTAAAAGTGGAGTGTTAAGCATGGACTTGGACATGGTGAGTATTTGTGTTTACTTAAACTACATCCTACAGTTTAATTTTCAGTGGTGTCTAGTAAATAAATTTCAGCACAGCATTGAACATTTATCTGCACATTTAAATACTGCTGGAGATATGGGCAGGGATTTTGCAGTTTCTGTACACTAGCCAAATTCAATAGGAATAAGTACTGGTCCTTATTCCTATTGATCAGAGCCTTTCCAGCTCCCTATCACAAAAATTAATAACACAAAAAGTACTAATATATACCTCTTTATAATGAATAACATTTATTGTCTCATATGGCTAATACTTTAGTCTTTATGGAAAAATAATTACTTTGTCCTGCTTTAAGGTTTTTATTTTTCTTTCCTCAAAGAGAGACCAGAACAATGAAAATATTTTCATTAATTTACCACTGTAGATGTGTTCTTTTCTCCAGTTATATTAGCATTTTAACAAAATTTCTGAGCCTCCTATAAAAAATAAACTTCAGTGTGTGATCAGAGCCAAGAAGCCTAGAATAAACATATTTAGCTTTCAATCTAGAAACAGACTATTAGGTTGGAACTGGAGTACCACATTTTATTCTTTGTTAAGTGATGAAACATTTAACTGATTAATCTTAAAAAATAATAAGAATCTGAAATTCAAGCTGAATATCAATGTGCTCACACAACGGGTGGAGATAAGCCATTAAACATAAGATMTAGCTTTTAATCCCATGGAAAATTTCTTATCTTCAGTAGTTTCTGCTGAAATTGTAGTGACAACAGAAAAACATTTATGCAAGAACTATRCAGAAGTGTCTAATAAGGCACTGGAAAATATGAAAGTATAAAGAAAAATGAATCCAAATTTAAAGAAGTAGCAAMATTTTTTAGGAGTAGCAAAACAAGCAGAGAGCAATTTCTCCATGCACTCCCTACAGATCCAGGCTGCTTCCAAAAATCCATCCATTTGTCATCCAGCACTAGAGTCACTTTGAAAATGATTCTATTGTAGTCAGCAACACCCAAATTGCAAATGGAAGTTATTAATCAGACAGCAGTACCACAATGTTTTCTACTGKCAAGACAACAACCACTGACTAATGAATAAGAGAAGAGTCTGTTTTAAATTAAGATACACCTGTATGTGATAACTTGGGTTTCAGCATTTTGCTCACTCATTTTGGTACACAATTAACCTATTTATTTATTAACTTTTCCTTAACTTTTCTTATCTCAATTTCTGTGTTAGTTCACAGGACCACAGCAGAAAATAGAAAAAATATATCAACATTTTTTTTTTCTTCATCATTGATTGGGAAWTTTTTGATTGTTTTTTATTATATTCTTACATTTCTTAAAAACTGAAGCAGTTAAGAGCATCATGGTCTTCATTAAACTATAATAATGTTTATTAATTTTGGGGAACATGAGAGGCGACATTTAAAAAATATTTTGTGTTCTTTAACTGGGCTCACTGATATCATTACAGCTTGCTAGATAAAACTTTGTAAGAAAATATTTGTAAGATAAAATATAATATAGAAATTCCAAGAGTAAATAAGAGCAAAAGAACTACTAAGTATCTGGGCTTGCCTATGTTTGAGAGAATAATATGTTTTAAGGCACATCATTTTTAATTTTACTGAGTCATGATGCCATGCTCATAGAATGGTTTAGGTGGAAAGGTATGGGAGAGACCACTCAGTTCCAACCATGGGCAGGGACACTTTGTTGGCACTGCTACCATTTAGAGAAGAAAGTTATAATCTGGAATCTATTTCCGGAAACTTTCTAGATTGCTAATGCTCTGTTATGCTGTCCCTTTAAAAAATACTGGGGCAGCTGAAGTTCCCCATGAGAACCAGCCCTTCTGAACATAGGACTGCTCCTGTCTGTAAAGAGCCTCATACCGTTGGTCTTCCTGGTCAGGTGGTGTGGTAGTCAAGACAATCAAAACATACAAAGTGCTTCAYTAWAAACTTCTAGGGGCTCCAAGAATCAGGACTSTATTATCTAYCAGTCTCYCTTATCATCAGAAGGCTTCACACATCAACACCTTGTTATTTAACTGTCTATCTTATTTCCCAGAGGCATCTCCAAGAAGCTCTCAGGGTCTGTTAATTTATGCCAGCAGTCAGTCAGTCAGTTCTACTTCCTCTCTCTCCCTTCTCTCAACACCAACTCACTCCATCCTGTCGCTGGCCGGGCCACTTGTCCCTGTAAATCTTACCTTATCTGTCCCTTGCACCACCTCCTGTCCCTGGGGCTTCACAGCACAGCAGCAGACTCCGACTGCAACTCCAGCTGAGCTGTAACTGCAACCAAACCCCTCCCAGCCAGCTCACTCCTTACCACACCCAGAGCTGGGAGAGCAAGGCTGTTCCCACTCTAGAATAATTAGCATGGCTGCAATACATCAGAGGCAAGATTACCTTTAGTACCACCTCTTTGTTTCCCCACACTAGCCTTACCTATCTTACCACGAGGTGGCCTGTAGCAGACCCCCACTCTAATATCATGTCTTTGAAGCTTTTTATTGACTCCTCATCAACCCCCAGGTAGAACTCCATGCACTCCAGGTGGAACAGAGAGGGCAACACCACCATTTCCTGGCCTTCCATATATGTTCTTCCTAAAGAGCCTACATCTTCCCTTTCCAACATTCCTGTCACAGAAGCCACCCCATCACATTTCTGAGATGCCAGTAAGATCATGTCCCTACAGGCAGACACATGTCAAAATCCTCACCTATTACTCATGCTACTTGGTCTTCCATAGAGGTGTCTAAATTGAGCCCCCARTGAAGCTGATTTASTCACTGAAGTGGCTGGAATTCCTTYGTGCTGCTCTTTGTGTGCTCTCCTGTTAGCTTGTGATACCTTTACAGGCTTCTGGCCATCTATTGCTGGCACTGGTAGGAGTGGAATGRATTAAAATTCCCCTTCCCTGGAAAGTTTCGTTAAAAGTCTTCATCATCTTGTCAAATGTATGAATGAAAATRCTGTTGTCTTCCTCTGATAGATGAGCTCAATCAGCCCCCAGCAGACCAGGTTTCTCARAGTGAGTCCCATGGTGTAACAGATAAACCCCTGACTGTGTCACCATTTGTCAATTCATCAGAATCAGCCAGCCCTTTCAAACCCCTTTCCTCTGACTTGCAGCATTGGTGAAAAAACTACGTGTGTTCCAGAGTTCCTTACTGCTGCTTCCAGGACTCTGTAATCCTTCTTGATACTCCTCAGACTGCTTCTGGCTKCACCACTGGTGCCCATGCGAAACCATGACAGTAGATAGTGGCCAGGAGTCAGGCTTTATAGTCTCTCTGTGACATCTCTGATATGAGCTGCAGGTGAGCAGCACACCTCTTTAGACAGCACTTTAGGYTGCCAAATGGGTGCCTCCATAGCTCTCAGAAGAGTCACCTGCTACTTACTACCTGTAGCCTCTTCTCAGCTGCACTGGCTATTGCRCAGGAGCGGGTTACATTCCCCCAGCAGCTCTCCTGAGGTGAAGGGTCTTTCCTCTTCAGTTTGCAGAGCAGTGAATGGGTTCTGTAAGGGCACCTCAGGCTTCAAGGAAGTCTCTTTCTCCTGCTGGTCCTTGCCATTGCAAGCTTCCATTCTCATGTATTACTGGTCCCCTTCATGCGGTGTGTGTGTTGTTGGGGAAAGTTTTCAGCTGTTTGGCTGCAGGCTATGGGTTCCCTGCAGACTGCACTTGGAAACAGCTATTTAACTCCTTCTCAGCTTCCCTGATGTTATACAGCCTTATCACCACCTCCTGCAGCTCAGCCACCTGCATGTTCCACTGACCTGGGCAAGAAAACCTATTGTGATCAACCTTTCCTGTACCTCTGATGTGTTTCTGCAGRGAATGGATAACACATATCTCTTTTTAGGGAGATACTCTTTGTAACTTTGATTTTYGTCACAAAACCTTACAGAAATGTGTCACTGAGACAAAATCAAAATTTACAGTTGGGCTCACCAGGTTCACCCTATCAGAAAAGGGAGCAGTGTCCTACTATCAAGACTAAGAACAGTAAAAGAAGAAATGGTGGCGGAGTCTATCTGAAGAAAACACTTGTAAAGTTTGTATAAAGGATGAATAAGGCASTGATTGACATGAAACTGGAGCAAGAATTTGAGAGCATGGCTTCAGTCTGAAGTTAGGTCAACTGCCATATTCAACCCTGCCAAAGTGTTGGTAAGGTTTGTCACTTGAAATAGAAGCCTGCAAGACAGACTGGGGAAGAGACCACAGGTGCAGCTTGCCCCTGTACTGTCATAACAATAAATAAGGTTATCTGTCATGATTAAACCATCTGGAGAAGCCCTTTGTACRGCACTGAATAGATGTTACACGTTTATTTAAGGTTACAAGGAGTGCTTAAAATAACACTTATTTGCAAGGAGTAGTCTGTATCCTGTAATTAAAGGCAGCAAATTTACTGTAAACGTGCAGGCAAAAGTCATAGAAAGCATTTTCAGGGCATTTTGGTAATAATGATTTATAAGTGATGATACACAATTTCAAAAAGGAAAAACAGGTAACTGTTCATTYAAAATGCTATGTACTACTGCTGTTTGGTACTGAAAGCAGTAATCCASTCACCAGTGTCTGGGTATTTCTTCCTATTTAGAGAAGTTATTTAAAACAGAGGCCAGTTTCAGAATCATATATCAACAAGTCRCATTGTAAGAAAAATTATCTACGCTGCAAGTAGCAAATTCACAAACCCCAACAAACAAATTATCTTTCTCTTGCCAGWAAGGTATACACTCAAGCTTTGCAATTCAGGGTATATATGGAAATCCAGCTGATCGTGGGATTACCTATAGGACAAAATTAATAGCAGCTAAAAGAACAAGATCTGGATTGAGCTGTAAGCTTGACCTACCCTCCTCCTTCTGCTATAGAACACAAAAGCTATGTTAAAGGATATTTTTTTTCAGAAATCTGAACRATCAATATGCTTACTTTTCTACTGCTATCTCTTAAATGTAGTGCAGGCTCAGCATGCTCCCTAAACATCATAATAGGAAAATAAATGATAGGTATAATTGATTTCCTGAGAAGCAGACAGGTAGATTGAGATATGTACCATGCTGATAGTCTACAGTGTGTGCAAGTGAAACCAGCACTGAAATTAATTCCAGTCCCTTTGTTTTCTCCCTTATGACAGATTTASTCTCCTCAACTTCACATATATAGAATATGAAGGACCACAACACATTYGGTACTCTGAGAAAAATCTGCCTGTTATCTGTCCTCCACATTAAGTCCACTTCACTGCAAAAAGCTCCTGTATCAGCACTTCTGCCTGCAATCATAAGGCTGCTGCAGCTTCAAGTAGAAACTTCCAAAAAAAGTAGCTTTTTCTCTCTTACTCTTGCTATCTGCTCTTTTCCCAATAAACTTGGCACATTTCTCTGCAACACCATCTTTTTGTGGGCTGCAACATATGGGACTTAATAACATAGCATCAGACTGCAATTTTTAGCCTAGCCTTTCCTGTTCTGCTTCACAAAATAAAGGTGACTGCTGCCTACCTTCAATGACCCTCACAGACAAAAAGAGCACCTTGTCAGAGATAATTTCCAACAGATGAGCAAACCTTCAAAACAAATATGATGCCTTCAAACATAAACACATCTCACACCCTTWGACTTAAGCATGCAGTTTAACACAGCTTAACTTACCAAAGATATTAAACCTGAAAGGTTCCCTGGCTTTACAACCAGGAAGATCAAGCAAGGCTACCACAGCTTTTCTGTGCTACTATTTAGCACCTCTGACTCAAGTCACCAGCTGTTGGAGCTTAGCCTAAACAACAGCAAACCAGAAAAGAGTAGCAAATTAGAACTTACCCTCTTGGGCTGGTTGGATGATACTTAAAGGGAAGGAAATAAAAGCCTCATTACAGTTACTTTTCTTCACCAAGAAAAGCAAGTCAGGGTAGGGTAATACCCTTAGAGTGTTTGCAGATAGCAAAAAGAAAAAAAAAAAAAAAGAAAAATAAATCCCACTAGATTTTGCAATAGGGCCATTTATTGCAATGTAATGATCTCTCTCTGGATCACTGGGATGTTGGGGAAGATGTGAGCATCCTTTTCTGATGCTCACCAGCTGATTTAACTTGATGAAAAATGAACCTACACTTAGGAGATTTCTTTCCAAGTTGCAAGCTGCAATTCAGGGTTTCAGTTTTTTTGCATTTATGGGATCATAAGCCCATCTCCCTTTCTAGGCCACGTTCATCTCTCATGCATCCTCTTTCTGGATTCAGCRAAAATTCTACCCTTTTTCTAGATAYTATTTATTTGTTTGTTTTTGGTGGTTTGGTGTATTTCTCTTGGTTGTTGTTTTGTTTTGTTTGTTTGTTTCTGTGGGTTTATCTATCCATTTTCACCTGAGTATTGAAACTGAGAAAAAAATTATTCATTTTTGCAATGTGTAGAATTGTACATGCCACTTTTACTGACTGCCCTTATAATTAGTCTAGGCAATGCTGATTCAATCCCCTTTGATTTTTGAAAAATACCTTAATTGAAATACTTTACTAGAATTAAGTTTAGGTTGATTTTTTCCCCCTCATCTGTTTGAACTGAGCACTGAAGGAACTTGAAGACATTGGCACACAGCCTTCCAGGAGTACTGTGTTCTCCTCTGGCTGCAGAAATATCTTTTAGCAAAACACAATGTATTCACTGTGGTGGAAAGCTGAAATATTTGAGTATAATTGTTGCTACTATCCTCTACTCATGCACAATAATGCCACAAAGTTTGGGAGTAGTATTTAATTGGCAAACTAGCAGCAAATKTAGTCCTTAAAAATTTGTTATAAAAATTACTTCTAATCATAAATATGCCTTATTTAGTTCCTATTGTTGATAAACATGGTCAAAGCCCAAAGCCAAACTGGTACAATGTTAATTTTATGCCTTTGAAGCATCAGCACTTAGTGGGAAAGAGTTTTCTGTAGGCTTAGAAAAATAGACAAAATTGTCATCAACCTAACTTGAACACAAAAGTGTTCAAGTTGAACCTGGCAGTCGTTTTTATAGGGGTAATCCAGTTGTTGACAGTCAACTACCACACTTCTGGTTCAGAGGCTACCCCAGCTTCATGAGTCACAGTTAAGGACCACATCACTACAACTTCTGTTGCAAAGCTGTCATGTGGATAGAAGATAGTCACTAGAATGCCAGTGTTTCTTTCCTGTATTGTCACTCTGAATTTTAAGCCTTCTGACAATTCGCATAGTTGTAGTGGAGTTTCTCATGKTTTTTAGGTAAACAACAGGGTTGGTTGTGTAACAGGTTTTCAATGTTTACATGCTTTCTTACTAGGAGAGAGCTTGACAAGCATTTCTGTTAGAACTATCCCTCCTTCTTCTCTCCTGCAGCTCTTGTAGTCCTTGCTTGGTGTGTGTTTGGGACCAGCCTGCTTCTTCCTCTCGGGGAAGGCTAGCGGTCCCCTGTGTGCAAGTATGCCTGAAGGAGGGAAGAAAAAGGGGAGACTTCTAACATATATAGGGTTTCTCTGAGGTAGGAAGAGGGAGACTGGCTTCCAGGTGAACAGACTGTTTATTCAGCAGCTGTACCCAAAAGCCCCCTAGTTCCGGTTGGGATAGCATTCTTATACCCTTTTGTCCTGGGCGTGGAAAACCCAGGACTGTCCAATCAGACGCGAAGGGGTTGGGGAGGGACAGCATAACAGCAACCAATAGTTTTCCAGGCATCCATACATATTCATGTCCTCATTAGAACTTCCCGCTCCCAGTGGGAACAAAGAACCATGTGGGTGCAGGCACCTACACATTTCTGTTTGCCAGTGTGATTGGAGAAGTGGAGATTTTATTCTCCAATCACTGGCCGTGATTAGGTTGGATATATATATCTAATTTTAGGCAAATAAACGTCTCTTTCCTTTCCTGTGTGTGAATGCGTGTGTTGTGCCGTTATTTCGTGTAGCAGTGCGACCCTGCATAGACCTCTGTGTCTAGAAAATGCAGAAAAACGTGTAGYTTACTCTTCAGATTTAAAGGAATCTGAACAATGAGGGTGAAACTGTCCTTTCAGCCAAGTACAGACCTGCAAAAGTATTCCCTTCTCATTGTTAGAGACAAATTTGTAAACTGTCTGATAAGAAAACTGATACAAAAACAGTGTTATATGAGTTCAGTCTGACTAAAGCAGCATCCTTGTGTACCATAAGAGTTGTACAGCTTTGAGTTTTCTGTTTACATCAGTTTAAGGTGTAAAGCAGTAGTAAAATAATGAAATCCCATCTTTGATTGCCTGTGCCCTGTAGGAAGTGTGATAATGTTTTTCTGTGTGCATGACACTGCTTCTGCTTACTGTATGTAACTAAGGAAAGTGTTAACCATACCAAACTTTCTGTTGATAATTCTAACAGGCTGCCTTGATTTCTACTTTAAAATATCTATGTACATATTTGTTATTACACTTCTCTTATTCAATCATTATCTAAGTCAACAGAGAGATCTTCATCAAGACAGCTTGTATTTATCACACATATGTACTTAAATTGTATGTCACCCTGTTTAGTAAAGTCCAAAGAAATTGATTCTGAAGTTAACCATATGGTTATCTAGCAAGTCAGCAGAAACTAAATTCATTATCAAAATCAGTTTTATGTAATTATTATTAACTAGTATTGTTTTAATGTTTATTTTCTGTAGTCGTTGTCTGGGTTAAAATGGCAATGGTAATTCAGTGGTCACTGTTTGTAATATAACCAAAGCCCACTAGTGTGTGAAAAAGAGAAAAAAGATCTCAAAACAGTTCAGAGAGCTTGTTTCATTATGACATTATATAATCATGCATCTTCTAAAGAAACACTAAGAAGCGAAACCAAGCTTTTCTTTACATGCTGCCCCTTTCCACCAGAATAAGGATAAGGGTAAGAAAAAAAAATAAGCCTAATACTTTTCACAACATCTAACCACTTTAAGTCACTTTTTTATTTTGTAGGAACAGGAAAAGCTCAAACCAAACTAAAAATAATTAAAAAGAGTATTACTGCAGCTGTAAAAGCAAACTCTGAGAAAAGAGATTTTTCTTCCTTGGCTATCTGCATTTTGATATATTCCATATTTGCATGATCCTATACTGTTTTTCTCAAAACTCTTCTGCCTCACTGAGCAAAGATGTGCTGTGGGCATGAATAGGGATCACTTCATGAAGGGTGCTGTTAGTCATTAGACACCTCACAGATTTCTGGCACAAATTGCAAATGTGAAATTAAGAAAGCAGATGCCATCAGAAGGACTTGTCCATTTGTTAAACCTTTTCTATGTAGAAATGGATTCTAGATCCTATCATAAACTTCCTACAGGGTACTGCACATCCACTAAAATGTATTCTCAAAGTTGATACCAAATGGTGTATTCCCTGTTTCTGGATCCATGGACCTGGCTTGAAAATTTTTTGTCCATTTAAAGAATGATGAAGATTTACAAATTCAAACATTTCCATGGCTGTAATATTAAGCTGTGTCATGAACACAGACCTATGTGATTCTGGTTTTCTGCACAAATAGGGCTCAGCATCTTAAATTGTACACTCAGATCATTGGATTCTTTTTTTTAGTCCCTATGACTGACACGGAATTTTAGGCATAGCCTAAAAGCAGTGTAACTTCCTGGACTTCTGACTCTTGCTGAAGTTTTTAACTTCAAGCTAGGTACTCAAAATTCTCAAATCTTTCTATCTGTGAGGTAGCTAAAAGGGAAGCCTTAACATTTCACTAGCTTGTGCATGGATAGACAAACTCAAGACTRACCTGTAGATCAAGATGGAGTGTATGTGCTGCCAGCAAAAGAGCACAAGAACATGATGTAGGCACTGAAGTGTCAAATTCTTATGAGGCCAGTTTTCTGCGCAATGCCATTGGAATCCTGGTAGAGGTGACAAGAGCACATTCATAAAATCACAGTGGACTTGGGAACTTYTAAGCACTGCACTTTCTGGAGTAAGTGTGAATAACCTGTATTAGGATTCCTTGCAAATCATTCATTTTCCTTCTCAGTCTTTGAAGCAGCCCCATCCACCTGCTCTGGCTCCTATGACAATTATAGATAATAATSTCCTGCCCCACATGTGGGGTTTGAAGTTAATTAAATTGATAGTCACRAGTGGAACTCATGCAACAGTGATGAGTATCATGCAAAACCTCAGAGGGTAACAACTATATAATCCAAAATGCCTTGGACCACTCTTTGTGCCAGAGTGATTGAAAAAGCTGTTTGGTCATCCCAGCCTKCTTCTGTGGTCTGAATCAGGGATAATCTGGAAAAAAAGAAGGAATCGTGCAGCTGAAGATTGTAACATTTGGTATATAAAAATCTCCTACTTGAAATTTACATGGGCAAATTTAATTCTAGCATTTGTAACTCCTGAKCACTTGATTTTGGAACTTTGAAGTTTTGTTGTTTTAGCTGTTTTCACTCTGCTGACAACTCTGTACATAGTTCTAGATGTTCCAGCTCCCATTAAACCTATGCAACAAGAAAGAAGGAAGTGGAAATCCCCTACCCTTCCTAGAAGAATGTTCTGAGAAGCTGCACAAGAAAAAAATTGAGATTTTGATATATTTTTTWATATATTAGTCAATGTAGTTCAAACTCATTATATGTCAGGTCCCACTTGAGCTGATACACTTACTGAGTCATTGAGCATCTGGTTGGCATCACTGAATAAATCTGGATATCATGTAGATTTGAGAGATGGTCAAAATTCTGATATATTATTTTTAAAAAGAATGTAACACTTCAGGGCTTTGGAACCAACTTGTTAAATTGGGTAAAAATTAATAAGAAATCAGAATTCTGTCATGTTTCTCTTCTTGCTCTGCATACCATGAGGATATTAARGCACAATGAATATATGTAATATTGCCCTTGCAAAGAAGTGTTCAAAACACATTGGACAGTGCTGCTTGTATTCAAAGTTCACCCTGCAGGGGCTTTCCTATTGCATGTTCTGGCTGTTTTGGCTGTCATGAAAACAGGAGGTCACTTACTGACACCTCATTAAAGATTCTGACTCTAAAAATACTTAATCTGCACATAAATTTATTTAATTTTTCAAAGATCAGATTTATTTACCAAAACACCTTTTTGAAAGCCATTATAAATTCTTTTCTTCAAGCATGTTCAGTTACTTTCACAAGAATGATTACTTAGTATTGTCCACCTAATTTCTAAGTGATGTCCACTGCAGGAGAATCTCTTGTACAATGGCAGCTAAGGTGATACTCTTCTTGCCTTTTGTAATTACTTGAGGTTTTTTAGGTTGTGCTAAGAGAGASTGCAAGGATATTCAGTGCAGAATGTTACAAGATGGAAAGGTACAGAATCAAAGACTTGCCTGCAGGCACCYGTGCCCCTTGTTACAGCAGTTCTTTTAACTTGCACAATTAGGATACTTGTTTGGGACTGATAAGATTGCAGTGTACATCATGGCATTTCTATTTTATATTTATTCCCTGTGACAGGATATATCCATATGGAAGGCACAGGGCTAATTGGTTCATGTCCTAATATTAAAAAGTTTTTTGATATCTCTTGTGACAGAACTGTTGTGCATTAAAATTTCCCCTCATATAAGGGAAATATATATATAGTTAAAGTAATGACAGAGGAATTTGCTAGAATCTTATGGCATAGAAAGCATATTATTTTATTTAAGTGCCCTCTAAAAAAATCATTTTAAGGTGGAAARGGATGAGACTGGTAACAGTGAACATTGAACAGATTCACATTARGTTTAGACTTTCTCACCTTCGCAAAGCACTAAATCTGTATAAAATAAAACAAGACTTTGTTCTACATATAGTAGTTTTCAGTTACCTGAAAATACATGTTCTAATAACATGTTCAAAAAAAGAATATAACTGACACTAAGTTTCTGTTAAAAGAATTCTGTCAAGRTAAAGAAGAAAGGAAACTAAAGAAGCTGTACATCACTGGTATGKGGTGTAATTAGCTKTGGCAGGTCTTTAATTATCATAGATAAGATAACATAAGCTACTTATATCAGTTTTGTGGACTATTTATATACCAAAGTCATTACGACCCCTGAACTTGTTTAAAAAAAATTAAATTTCACTAATGAATTCCCAATTTTTAGGCAGAAAGCACATCCTAAAGCAATTTGGACCAAAGTCTGTGATGCATAAGTGAACTAAAGCTACCTAAAAGAAAGCTAAATCCCTTTAGGAGAGGAAACACCACAGTAATGCAGAATAAGCTTGATGGTACCTGGGTTTTTGCTTCTCTGYGTGCAGGAGCTGTGATGGAAAAAGGGGGATTTCTGCTGGGAAAAAAAAAGTGGTTCAAAAAGTAAGTGTAAGTAGAAAAATGGTAAAGCAAYTCACTGTTATTGCAGTCTGATAATTGCCTAAAATTGCTGTGTTTCCAGGTAATGAATTTATGCAGATGGGCTTGGAAGCTTTGGAAATATGCAGTAAAAGCAATGTGTGAATATTAGAGGATGTGTCAGAAAGATTCCTGAAGTTGGCTGTAAAGATTTTTAATTATACTTAAGTAGCTGACGCGTAAAACATGCAACATGTAGGTTTCTATCAAGAGACAGCCAGGATGCACAGAAGAGACAAGGAMAACATGAAAAAGATGAGCATATTTCTTTGAACCTCAGAGTCTGGGGTGCAGAAAAAGCAGTGTTGGCAGGGAGAATGGGACGATGCCAGGGGAAGGGAGGATCCAAATGCCACTATCCTTTTTGGGCTACACACAGCTTCAATGGGAAACAAACTTCTGAAAAACAGATTCTACTATGGAAGAAAACAGAGGTGTGAACAAAAGTGAACTAAAAGAACTGTGAAAAACTATGGAGGAACCAGAAACCAAGAAGTTGTAACTCCTGCAGATTTCAGAGATAGGATCTTTTATTGAGGTAAAATCTTCATTACCTAAGGGGAGAATCTGAAAGCAATGCCACACACAGGGTGGATGTTYCAGAGTCTTTTGATCTGTCTTTTAGACACTTTTACAAAGAAAACTTTGATAGATTCTTGATGTCCTAGCCAAAGATGTACCACAAACTCTGAAATAATGAAAACAATTTTATAATCTATAGTTTACAGAGATAAAAGCCGTACAGTTTTTTACAGCTATATATTTGCACATATACTTACTTCTCAGATTATTCTTTTGCTTCTTAGATGTGATCCAGCAAGATAACCAACAAAATAATTAYAAGAATGCTGGTGCCTGCATAAATTCCTATTTACTTAGAAGTCAGCAGGCAACCTCCAAATTCAAATTTACGCATCCCTGAACACATGATGTGTGTCGAGGGATCAGAATCAAATTAAAGCTCTAAGTCACAGTATCAGAAATGGCTATACAAACCAAGGCTGTTTATCCACCAAAGTAAGGATAGATGTATCTTAATAATCCAAAACTGAAAGAAACACTGAAAATAGCAYATTTTGTTTTTGGGAGAAAAAAAATTTCCATCATGTTATATTACTTGCTGATGAATACCTACTTATTCTATAATGCTGATGTTTATACAGTGGTTTTTTACTTTGCAGTTGTCTTTTTTATAGGCTTTAATGAATAAATAGTCTTTGCCACTACAGTACAGTAAAAGCTCCTAAATCATTATAGCCCTCAGAGAAATCTGATCGAAAAAGTGGTTATGCACTTTCTGTTTTATTTACAGTATAATTAAAGTAATTATTGTAGCTGTTACAGTAGTACACCTTTTATAATTTCATAGCTGAAGTGAGATCTTGGATAAATAATAGCCATCTAGTGCACTGGCTGGAGACATTATTTACTTTTACAAGCTATTGATTACCTTGTAATTCACAAAAGAAGCAAAACCACAAACTCGCTTGTAAAGAACACCAATAAAGACTCTAAATAAATATTATGGCCAGGTACAGGTTCAGTGGGTATTTCTTTCATATTAATACATGTTTACAAATACATATGCAAACCACTTAATTTTTAAAAATAACATTTTTATGCAAATCTATGTCTGTTTTGCATTTTTAAATAGACAGGTAACTTCTCCCTCAATGCACTTCTTTGTATGYGTTTTTAACAACAAAAAGTAATTGTGCATGTACTTGCATCAGAAAAATAATTTTTAACATCTTCACTTTGATTTTTGTGAAATTACTTTATCTCTGCTGCTCACACAAATCTGTTTTTCAATTGAGTGAACATGTCCTAGGCATGAAACAAATCCCTATRCAACTGCAGTGAAATTACCCTCATTTTTAGAGACACACCAAGGCATGAAGGCTTTCATTGGCAACAACTTACAGAGCACTAGTTATAAAACCAGAAWAAAGAAAGAGGTGCAATATTTCCCTAGTCCTGGGGATCTGATGCAACAAAATAATTGAGATAGCACTGGTAGGCCATTATACTATAAAAAGCTTGAAATTCCACCTGGTAAATAAGAAAATATGGAGACGTTTAAGAGAGAATCTTTATACTTTTCAACTGACTTTTTCTGAACATGAAAATGTCAGCTATTTTTTAGGTTGCACAGAGGGGGAAAATGTAGATTAAAAAAAAGAAGCATTAATCTTTTTTCACTTTCCCTGYAGAAATTATTTCATATACTAGAATGTAATGCTTCTCCAAATACTTATTAAAATCGTTGATTGTAGCATCTAGTGAGAATAGAAATAGAATGGTCCCCCGTATTGTTCCCCTTTGAAACAAACATAGCTATTAAAATTTAACAAACAAAATGTTTATGTACTTTTTAGAAATTCTAGATGATGAGCATAACTACTTCTATTTTGAACAGGTGATATTGAATAATTTAAAAAGGGATTTCTGTTTCTGAATTTCTGAATTAAAAACATAAGATCATATTAACCTTGAAATATGTTTTTCCATCAACACTGTGGCTATAATTTCCTAYTGTGGACCATACCCATAAAACCTTCTACTTGGAGTAAAGCAAACTGATTTTCTACTCAAAATGTGTTCAAAACCAAGTCTTGAGAGAAATTGCATAGTCTTCCCTAGTTCTTTAACTTGACCAGGAAAAGTTGTAGTCYACGAATTTTTTTTGCAGGTCCTTGAGAATTCACAGCAAATTTTTTTTACCTTTTCCTTTTTAAAGAGTGTCAAGGAGTCTTATGTGTCTAAAAATTAGTTTCACTTTGATCCAGTTACTTATAAATCTTAATTTTTATATAATTCTGAATGATTAAGTCGATTATTTTTCCTGCATTTACTAATTAGTAGAAAACAAGATTATGTTTGTGTATTTAGAGCATACCTCTCTCTTTCATGGACATCAGTCTAGATAGGGTTGCAGCAGTACAATCGGTAAATTCAAAGCTAGAATTTTGGTTGTGCATTACAGAAGTTTCTAAACGGCATCTCTGACACTTGTATAGCACTAAGTACATCCAGCCACTTGTTTCAGCTTGAGCAAATGCCAAACAGTCTCTGTTGACATTTTTCTTCCTCTTTTGCTATGGTTTTCTGAGAAAGATTTACCTTGTCAGGACAGAGGGAGARCAAAAATACAGCAAAATACTGCACAAATAGAATTCCTACTGAAACACATTATAGTTCTCCAAATATAAGTAATTTTAGAGAATTATTTAACAAATTCAGGAGAAACAAATAAAATTTTCAATTATCTCTATCTTGTTTAGGTACCCATCTGAATGTAGCATCATTGCCATTCTGAAAATGTCAATTTGTTTCATGCATTCCAACGCTCTTATTAAGCACTAAAACTATGACATACATTTTCTGACTGAGCACATATTTGACWCTTGGCACCCTCCAGGTCTCCTTATGTATTCACATGTACACTTTACACCTGCCCAAACACTTAACACTACTTCTGTTTTACAAATATTTCTCTGTAACTCCTCTCAGATAAAAATTGCTTCTGTTGTCAGGGAAAAATTCAGACAAAACTTTCCCTAAAGCATCAGTTGAGTTGAACAAGCTTGGCAATGTTCTTACATACTACCCTCTCCTGCATTCTGACCTAAAATTTCATCTGTACCATTAGAAGCTTTAAAAGTTAATCTCCAATGTGAACTTATTATATACCTTCAAATTTCATCCTATAACAGGGATGCCAATATGCAAGATTACTTACTAGCAAGCAGCATTCTCTACTTGTTCAAGAACGGGAAGCATGAAATGCAATTTTGATAGCGACAGCTGTACCTATGAAGGAGAAAAATCAGCACTGCAAAAACAAATTCACATCATTCATTACTGTATTACATCTCTGGTAAAATTCTTCTAAGAAAGGCTGATCAAGAATCCTGCTTCCCAGAGTGGAAGAGCTGTGGGGTGAGAACATTGGAACACTATCCTGTAAGATGCTCCCAGCCTTCTGCAAGTTACAGAAGACTTTTTGAATCACAGAGAATTTGAGTATCTGAAGCAATTCATGACAAGACGTTCCACATGATATAGACTCAATCTGCTGTATTTTACTAGTTAAAGGTACTATAATTTTTAATTTGCATTTTTATCTGGGAAAAAGTTCAGTTCTGCAGAACTGTATGCACATATACAGATATTTATAATCTGCAAATAGCACACTGGACTGGGCTRATGTAGGCAGTCATASAAGTGATGCCTTTAGTTTTAGCTTTTATGTTTTCCAGATTCCATGCTGTTTYGGGTGTAGTTTTRAGCTTCATATTAAGTTCACTTCAGTTTAGATTAAGATRCCTTATGTTAGCCTTAGGAAATCTACGCCACAAGCCATAGAAAGAAAGAAAACCCTTTCCACTTCACCTCCAAGCTTCATTCTTCCACATACTGTAAAGTCAAAACCAATAAATGAATGGCATAACTATTCAGTCAGCTACTGCCTTGGTGCCTGTTGGATTTTTTTAACTGTGACAACTTCTGAAGAATTATCAGGTGAGAATTGCCAGATATTTTCATAAYGAAATATATAAAAAAGAAAAAAAATCCAGACTCTGAACTTTTCTTGCTTCTCTCTTTTACACTACGTAAGATTTTTGTTGATTTAATTCCTCTTAGAAACACCACATTCTATTGAATGTTGCTCATGCTGCTTGGCCATAGGTTGAATGCTGAAAACAGTTCATGCACAGCARAGATRATGTTTTATGCTGCAAAATRTAAACCTTTAACACCACACTCCTCYAAATAAAAGATCAGACCCTTCTTTTGAGTAAAACTGAATTTAGCAGTTGCTGGAGAAGTCAAGAGAAATATACTACAAGGTACCTAATTCTTGCTTTTAAGGCAGTACTACCTTTCTTATTAACTGGTAGAGAGAAATGTTGCCAGAGAATATTCTACTAGCAGATGGCAYTTAAGTTGGAATTAAATACTGCAACAGTATCCCATTTGGACACTATTCAAGWATGAATGCTTCCATGCAAGAAATTACTTAGTAAACCAGGACTTCTCAGGCTGGAAAAGAGATGGCTGAGTAGGAATGTGATAGAAGTTCATAGGCATAAATAGAAATTAATTGTCCAATGCCTTTTATATAAAAAAAAAAATATTAGCTTGTAGGTGAGGGTTGCTAAATACAGAACAGGCACATCTGCATCTGAAAAGGTATAAATTCTGTCATTCTCCAATAGTAGAAAAAGGATAGATTTTTCAGAAAATGAGGCACTTCAGGAAACACAAACAAAACCTTCTCAAGTAAATAAATTTTAAACATTCTTATAAATGCCACATTGGGAAAACTGTATTCTATGAAATTCAAGACACTAATTTTATGTTTGAGTTACTAACAAGCAGTATTTTTGTGTCATAGCTCTAATACTTCAGATATGTTTACTTCTATTGCCAATTCTGATAGCTCAGATTAAAGWAGGCTCAAATCAGAAGTGCTATGCACCTTATCTATGTATGAYCTGGYACCATCATTCACCATTTTCAAGGCAAATGTTCACTCTATACATACAGTTCCCATTATAGCTTAAATGAAGACTTTTCATATTATTTTATCACAYTGGTTCTTCAGAACCGTTAAATATTTTTTCCATTCTCACAAGTTTTCTGAATTTAGTTTGTACATTTTTGCACTGTCAATAGTTTTGTTTTACCTCAATTATTCTGCACTATTACTCTGAATAATCATTAATTGACTAAACTCTACAGCAACTTATATCTAARCATAAGAAGCCTGAAACTAATAATAATATTCTTCTGTGGTATTTCAAAAGAAATGCAGGCATTTCTAGCCACCTTCGAAAACCACATTTGGAAGAAATTGTATTGCTGTATATTCTTATTTGCTATGTATTTGAGATGTTATGTGAGTAGGTTTGAGTCCTGAATTTTGTTTGACTTTGCATYCATTTATTTTCTTTAAGTTGCAAGTTGAATCTATTAGAAAAACTGGTAAATAAAACACTTCCACTACCAGCTGTTCTGTGATGTAGGTGATGGATTTAAAATGTTCACAGTAAAACTACAGTTTATTTCACTGTTCTTCTTGCTCTCTGAACTTGCAGGGCAGAAGGATCAAGATTTTGCACAAGTACAGGAATGCAATCCCATTTCCTAGTAGCAATCAAACTCTGTGTTTTGCTAAGGAACACCACAGCAACTTCTAAAAACTCTGTCAGCTTGACTTTAGCGATAGAAGAGAATCTGTCCAGGTGTTGAACAAAATCGTATCTTTGGGCCATGAAACAAACATGTAAGAATCTCTTTCTCTGAAATCCCATTGGTGTGTTTCTAAAACTGCTCAGTTTTTACTSAAGTTTACAAGGTGCAGATGAAAATGAAGATAAATTTATCCTAGAAATTTCAGAGCATAGAGAAGACATATGAAATAATTTCTGAGATATAGAAAAGGTATTAATTTAAAAAATAATAAATAACAAGTAATTGAAAGTATAAAACTGTGAACTTAATCAAATATTTATTTCAATATAGTCATAAGAAAACTTACATGGGAACACATTTCCTACCACATCTGCAAATGTTTAATTTAGTGTACTTTGTTGTGACCTATGGCAGTGCTGAGGCAGCTTAACATTATCAAAACKGATTTATTTCAGGATCAGACAAATTATATCGAATCTAACTTTGCTATACAGGTAAAAGTACTTGCCCTTGGATATTACTTAGCCTGACCAAAAGGCTTTCTGGAAACAGCAAATGTTTTATAAGTGTCAGCTCATGGCTAAATCAATGTTTATGCATTGATACCTTTGAATAGCAAACACTTGCTGCCTGCAAGCCAAACAATGTTTTTATCTGTTTGCCTATTTCTGATCCTTCAACCACAGCACAGGGTGTTGCAAATCGCATTTAGTAACAATTATSTGCTGGAATTTCGTGAGGAGCAAAGTAGCATGATTAATGAAAAGTGACACACAGAGATTACTTTGCTGTGCCAGTCGCCCTGGTGAATGGGCAGCTCTGCTGAACTGAAGCCTGACCTTTGTTACTTTTAACGAGGTCATTGTGAATGCTGAATGCTTGAAAGATAAGCCACTACAACTGTTCCAGTACCACTTAATGATGCCTCCACTAACGAACTGCAGGTAGCCAGGTTAATATAATGATACAGTTTACACCTTTGAAAATAAGGTTGAACACACCCCTCCCCTCCCTTCCCCCAAGACGGTTTTCTGTCAAGGTGTTTAAAAAACAACTTTGGAACTCATATCAGAGCACGTTTTCYTCACACATAGGTAACTAAGAGTCTAACTTTGAATAAGCCAGAGACCAGCTTTTAAGGAACTTTGTACCCAGTTGACCACTGCATAATTGCTCAGTATCTGTAATGTTTACAACTTAATTTCATCAGTTGTAAAAACATCAGAGAGGCTCAATATCCTGTACTTCGTTGTAAACGTGTTGTTATATGCTCCAAAATTTTCAATTGAACTGACTGAATGAGCATCAGACGATTTGTAGTGAAGCCATGTAAATGTGAGCTAAGCCTCCCAGTAAATAGATATAAAATAAAACCATTAGTGGGCTTAAACAATCCTGTTATTGCATTGACTTATATTAACTACCTGTTAGTGTAGGTAAATGTGACTAAGTGAAATTGAGAATGGAAGTGTGAAGTCAAATCTTGACATAACATTTGACTGAAAACAAATCAACCCTAACAAGAGGAAAAATAAAATTTAAAAAAAAWTTCAAGATTATAAATAATTGCTTTCACACCCAAAAATGCATCTTTGTTCTCTGTTGGGAATGTATTTGATCAATTAATCAGGCAGAGACACCACCACCTTTCCTATACTGACAACGTAAGCCTTCTGCTATGAATTTTAATTAAATATAAAATCGTGAAGACATAACACCAGAAATGGAAGAATGCAAAGTATGTGAACAGACATTTCCAACAGAACACTGTTTGCTGTAAAGGYGCATAAAAACATATGGTTTGTTCAACCAGAATCCATATAAATATATGCAGTAGGCTGCAGGTTCAGTCAAGTTCATCACATGTTGCATAAAAAAGCAGGACAAAATTGAGACCTAACAGTATGTCCAATAAAACTCTCTGCAATATACCATATATTTTATTGGTACTRGTCTATCATGATTCCTCTCTACTTGGCAAACAGAAACAACCCTGCCATTATCTGCAATGCCTCCATAAATTACCAGGATGGGARTAAAGGTGACACAGATTTCAAGCCAATAAGATTTAGAGTAGCATTAATTAATGAACATATGCGAGTCATAGACCTGAGGCTGTATCACCGGTCCCATCCCAGACAGAGCTAATGAATTTATTGCTGTTAACCTCTACAACTATCCGAAAGAAGGATGTGGCTAGGCAGGGGTTGGTCTTTCCTCCAGGAAACTAKTGATAGGGCAAGAGGAAATGGCCAAAAAGAGCCAGGGGCTGTTCAGGTTGAATATTAGGAAAAATTTGTTCACTGAAAGAGTGGCTAAGCAYTGAAACAGGATGTTGAGGAAAGTYRTGGAGCCACCATTCCTGAAAATGTTCAGAAAATCAGTGGATGTGGCACTTCACATATGGTCAAGCAGGCACAGTGGTGGTAACAGCAAAGGTTGGACTTGATGATCTTTTACAACTTTAATGATTCTATGATTTTATTATCCAAGGATAAGAGATGGAACTATTCGGAAGAATAAAATTTTGCCATAAGGTTTGGTTTGTCTCTGTTTTCAGTAGCCAAGAATTGAAAGCAGCTAATACAGTTTGTAAGTAAGATCACCTTACCATTATCTTTCAAGCCAGAAAACAATGTGAGGCTTGAACATGCTACATCCAGAGACTGCTCTGCATCCACTCAGTATTTAGTGTTTTATGACAGATGTATCAAGACAGTATTACACCAAGCTAAAAAAAAAACAAAAACAAAAAAACCAAAAAAAAACAACAAGAAAGCAAATGCAGAATTAGAAACATTATCTATAGTAAAAGAGTATTTTTTTCCATAAGGCCTGAAAACTAGGATATTAAAGAACAAGATTGTATGGACATCTTTACAACTTTTCATGAGCATAAAATTTACCGTAAAATCTTTTAAAATTAACATATGAAAGAAGGTTATATGGGACTTCTATTCAACAAAACAGAAGGCATTTAACAAATGGTTGTAAAATACCTCCAGAAATTCATTAGCAAAGGTTGATAAAGATTCTGAGGTTTCACTGTTTTTCTAGATTAGAAGATCTACTCCATAAAATTTCATCTAGAGTTACTTGGCTTGCAGGAAAAAAAAGGAGACTGCAAATTTGGAATGATTTGCCCAAACCTTGATGCTGGTGCAGKGTTTAGAGAAGTAATAAAGTGCGAAGCTCTAGCACCTCTGCACTACAGAGCAGAGAGAAACCCAGGTCTTAGAAGAATAGGCAGAGCCTGATTTTAAGTTTTCCTGCACCAGCACAGGAGAACCACTGCACAGGGTGCTTGTAATTTGCTTTGCTAGAAGCCTGCAGGAATTCAATCAAGTTTCAGGGAAAGTTTTGGTCTTCGAATTGCAATTCAAATGAAGACAAACTGTTCTTGGGGCTCTTATCTCTTGAGGTCCTTTATGTTCAGAATGTGCCTAAAATTAATATTACAAAGCTGTGGAGTTCAAGGTCTCTGCCTTTTGAACTTTAGATTCTGAATGTACATCTAGGCTATTTCTTTCTCTTCTAATAACTCAAATCTGTATTTAACTGGAGCCAAAAACACAATGCATCCATTACTTCATACTTGCACGTCTTAGCATTTGTACCACACTGGCAAAATTATTGAATCTCTATTCTTTTGATTTAAAACTTACTAAAACCCCACAATAATAGACATATGGATGACCAGAGACCAAGGTAGTACTTATTGCAGTTTGCTGTTATCTTTAGCTAGTAACTATCATAAAATGTAAGTTAAAATATAAATATGATATTTAATCCTCTTCTAATATACATAACTATTTTAAATTCTATTATAATGGTAACAGCTTTGGAAGTTTAACATTACTGAGTGGTGCTGGAAGTCTATTTAGATACCTTTCTGCTTACTGAAATGTTKGAGTGGAAAGGCATGATCTACAATAAAAACTAACAGCTTATAACAAACACTTACTCAACAATTACTCTTTTTGGGCAGTTGCCTGAATACTTTKGTTAGAGAAAATTWTACATTGTTGATTATAATTGTGATATCTTACCTCTTAATACATTTTACAATTTGTGCATAACAGTTCCAAAGGAACTTGTAAATGACAGTAAATCATAAAATTCATTTTGCTTTGCATCAGTTCATTCATCCATGTTCCAACTAATCACCTCATTTCAGAATTCAATAAGCCTAAATACCTGGATTTATGATGCTTTGTCAAAATTAACAAGGGAATACCAACAATGTAGAATTAGAAGTCTATTTCAACTTAAAGACAAGCACCTAGTTGAAAACAATTAAAAAGACTCTGCAGCAATAATTATATCCACAGTGTATGCAAATAAAATAAATTAAAACTGATTTTATTTCTGTTTTGGGAGATAGCAGGAAACACTAAACAGCTTTAATTTAGTCACTTAAAACAATGAAGTTGTTTTGAAGTAAAACTTTCAAGAGAATGAAGTGAGCGTGGAGCACTGAATATGTTAAACTGCAYATAAAATGTGCACATAGATGTCTTTTTAAAAGTAGATTATTTCTATTTGTTATTCCAGAACTACAATAGATCAGAAGGTTTTTATTCTGATACACATTTTGCTTACAACTTATATCCTGTAACAACAGATCTAAGGAACCCAATCATCTTATCATATCAAGATGGCAATATTTGAAACTACAACTACCATTAAAAACTATATTAAACAGTAGCATTTAGGGAACACATTGTCTTTCTAAAGATCCAACAGGCTAGAATCCATTGTTTATATATGAATTACCTGCCACAAAAGTTTTATCTTTTTTTTATACCACTGTAGGCACTCTACAACTTACTAGAAGTTCTGCAGGTTCTGGAGACTTGCATTCATGTTCAGTATTAAAAAGGAGATTAAGTCTTATTTATGGAAATAATTGTGACAAAGTATTTTCTTCAGTAATTTGGCATCTGTTTTTCAGATTCTGTGTTGCAATGATTACATTTAGGATGCTTATTCAGTAGGCAAAAGTGCAAATTAAAGAAATCAAAAGGAAGAAATGTGCTTGTAGTAGTGTATAGCTTGTGGGAATAAGCAGAATTAAAAATAATRAGYAGGTGATGATATTTATTTTGAAAGKATTWAAAACCTACTAATTTTGTTACAGTTAAAAGGTCTGCAGTCCTCTGTTGCTTCTTTGATTAAATTCAGATGCAAAACAGCTAATGACAAAAAGACACAATGCCATGCTGCATATTTTATCTTATATTCCTATAACTCTCAATCCACAAAAGGCTGGTTCTTATCCAACACATGAATCACAAGATCTAGTAATTTTTGGGTCATTYTTGGTAAATTATTTCCTTTCTCTTTATAGGTATTTTATCTTTCTTTTWCTGATTAATTTCTCTGAATCAGAATGAGAAATATTCTTTAAATGAGTATGTATATAGCCCAATATAACCATACATGGTATGAAAACACAATCAGTAGTTCAAAACCTTGCATACATTTAAAATCACATCTTTYTGTTTGCCTTGCTGAATGTGGGTTTTTCTAACCATCTATAAACAACACCATTTTTCCCTAATATCTTCTTCCATCTCCATCTAACCAACTCTATCCTAAGCTGGGTTTTTTACTTCTGAATATGAAGAATGGAGACATCAAAGTGCTCTAATGAGATCTATCAAACACTTCAATAATGCTTTGGAGAATATCTGTGTAAATGTCTTAGTGCATAAGGTATTAGTGTTAATCCTCACATTTTAGACTCTGATAAAAGATGACATTTTTATCAGGTTTCCTATCAGGTTCTAGCCTTGCTGTCCCAATAAAGACATTTGGAAAAAACAYCAGATATTGTACTTATGATGCATAGTCAAATAATAAAGGTTTTCCCTGTGCACATATTCAAATCCTCTTTCATTTATAAAAGTGATCATGGAGAAAAGGTCACTCAAAATAAYATAAAACGAGTTTCTAGTACAAGAAAAGGTATGAAAATATTTAAGTTGTTATCTATACATAAGCAGACATACAAAAATGGAGACACCTTTTGGTACTTATAAAATCAAACCATATGTGCTATATTTTGCAGGAAAAAGCACTTATGTTTTTTTATGTTATGATCTTCATGATCATTCTTCATGATAAAAAAGATGTAATCTATATTCCTTTGATGCAGTAGAGTGAAAATTCATATTTAAGCAATGGATATAGTTAAATGACTGTTAAATAATGCCCTATTTAACACTTTTGAAAAGACAGTATCATTCTTTGCATACTTTAATTAAAATCAGAGACAAATGCAGCTACTCATTGACATTTTCAGAACCACTGTACTCTGCCCATGTCATCCAGAATGTGTACAAATATGATTTTTAAGATTTAACATTAGAAAAAATCTGAAGTCCTAAATTTCAAGCAGGTRTGCCAGAAGTTCTGTCTCCTACAAYAACAGAACTATGCACTTGGTCTTTAAACTGAAGGACTAAGGCTGCAATCTGATGGAGGTATTTCTGGTTGTGAAGCAATGCCATAAAAAACATAACTTGYCTTGTAAATATCCTTTGGAACAAAAATGTGTTTTTCTTTAAACAAAATGTAAACTCTTTTTTCGTTGAAAAAAGTAGAAATTGGTATACAATCGTTAAGAGACAGTAAAGCTGGAAATACTTATATTCTACATGAACCTCTGAGTGCATTCTCAATTTCTAAGCATAATTTAAAGATGTTTGATACTAGAAAATGCATGTAATTAAGAAAAGGCCAGCAACATGAACAATGTGCGTGCAGGAATGGCAGCAGTTTCTTACTTGATTGTTTGAAGGCAGTTGCTGTAGCACACAGCTGGACTAGCTCTAGTATGGGGCACATCGTTGAGCCATTGATGGAGAGAAGCCAAGAAGGATTCAGGGCTGTGAAAAGGAGAAGTGGCTTGGAAACAGAAATGATAATCCTTGTGTTTTTCAGAAACTGTCCAGCAACTTCGTTCTCCTGTGATCTCCCGCTCAGTGGCTGATGACATGCTTTTAAATCCCGAGTGCTGCAGTTTCTCCTGACTGCACACATGCACACATTGTCACAGGTCCCTCCTTCAGAAAAAGAAGTGTTATTCCATTGTCCATTTTACAACAGGAAATGTTGAAGTCAAGATGCTCAGTGGACCAGGGTGACATTTATGGGTCAAGATGCACATTCGAATGCAAGCTGATTTTCACAGCAGGGATGTGAGACACAATGACACCTATAAGCAAGCCCCTAAGCACTGTTCTGAACAAGCATTTTACCCCCCTTTTTTTTTTTTCTTTTTTTTTTTTTTAAAGTTTGCTACTGGATACAGCATATCAGTTGGTTTCTGAGGAGGAAATAAGTTTGAGGGTTTTCAGTAACATGAAAAGAGAAAAGAAGGTTTTGGATTTCCTATCATGCACTTGAAAAAAAGTGCTGAAATTTTATTTGCATTATCTGCTCTGTTAAGACAAACTGCATGGAAGAGTTGGACACTTTGAGRTCCAGCTTGTCAATTCTCTGCCACTTGCTTGTGAAGTCGGTGTCTTGCTGCTTGCTCCTTTCCACAGGATGAATTCATCTGAGTGCTTCAGGTTTGTGTAACAGGCAGACTACAGGTAACACTCGGTAAAAGCCTTGATCCTTAGTTAATACGGTTTTTTTGAAATCAAGGGTTCAAAAAACAGGGACAAATAGCTGCCTGGAGGAATTTTGTTTTTTAAATTCAGAAGATTTCTATGGGAATTTTAGAAAAAGAAAATAAGGGACCAAAAGACTAAAATTTTGGTAGTGAAGGAGAAAAGGTCTGTACTTCCATTTTGATATGTTGTTTTGATTGGGTGTTTATTGAAAAAGTGTTGGAGAAACATTGATTTATAATCATATCAAATAAGTTATTTGCAGGTGGACCTAAATAACTTTATAACAATAAAAAATGACTTCTATCTTTATCCTACCATGATAAACAAGTTAAACTTGTGTTTAACTCATCTTGCATTAGGGCTAGTCTCCCTCAAACCAATTTTGGGATCAAAGTGTTTTGTGAGCCTAACTAAGGAATCTACACTTTTCAGAAGTCCTGTAGAAAACAAATATCTTAATATAAACCCTGGACACTTTCAACAAGGGTTAGATGCTTAAAGCTGTTCTAAAAATTCTAATTTATAAACTATAGGTTACACTAATAAAAAAATCTTATGAATTTTACTATTCTATTAAATTATTCCCTTTTTACTTACTATATGCTATTGTTTGAATTCTCATATATTTGCCTTATTTTTTGCTGACACAGAAGCAGAATTATGAGTGGCTTATTTTCTAATACTCTATGGCTTTTGATAATGTCTTCAATATCTTACTAGATTTTCTAAAGTCACAATTTTTCTTTGAAAATATCAAAATCTAAGCAAGTAATCCTTCTCTGAGCATTTCACATTTTCTCATCAGTACTAGAATAATTTCTGGCTTTAAGTCCACTAATCAAGGAGTATTCAGGGAAATAAACCTCATTTTTATGAGTAACTGAACGGTGAACACAGAAGCGTATTTCCAAAAGACGTGAAAGTAATCCTTGTCATGTTCATGAAAATCCATGCAGTAAAGAAAAAAAGGACAAACCTAATCCAATTTAAAAACTCAAAACTCACAGCAAATATGATTTATGTAACTTTSTTGCAAGGATATTACTCATTACTAGTTCCACTTGCTCTATTAGAGTATTTTTTCCTCACAAAATAGAGAAGTTAATTAATAAGAAGCTCAAAAGAGGGTTTAATTTTGAGTGTGTGATATAATTATTTTCCCTTCAGAAAGCCTACAGAATGTGTCAACTCTCTTTTTGAAATTATTGCACCAGGAAATAAAGGATAATTAATGTGGCAGCATGCTTCTTTTTTCTTTTAGGTCGGGCAAGATGTCATGTGGGAGGAATTGCCAAACAAATTCCATGATGAATTAGATGACATACTATGTAGGAACACTAAAAATCCTTCCACATTGTAAGCAGCCCATCTCTGCTTCTGTAAGTRGGAAAGAGGGGGAAAAGAATTCCATGTATACAGACTTACTTCAGTAAAAATGCATCCAGTGTGGCASTGGCAAGATCACTGGCTTCATGGGAACACTTTGAGCAGAACAATGCTGGTCATTTGGAGCTGGCCTGCCAACATTTCTGCATAATCTTATTGGTATTTGAGTCATTTCACCACTTGGCATCAATTAAATTCAAAAGGCTGTTCTAACAGTAGACTTTATTGTACTGTGACTACACAGAACAGTAAAACTAGTTTGTCCTCACACAGCAAAGGGCAGAGTGACTCAGAATATGCAAAGTGATTCCACTTGGTTGATTTTCATTTGTCTCCAAAACAAAAACTCTTAATCACTAAAATGTCATGACAAGTCAGACAAATGGTAACAGTTCCCTTGAAACTATACTTGAAGTTAAAACTCATCTGAGAAAGGCCCACTAACAGATGGGGAAATGTTTATGGGATTTGGATTGTACTTTACCTACTAAAACATAGAAAAAAAAGAAAAACTAAACATTCTGTAGAGAAAAACTGAATTTATGAAAAAATTGTGGGTTTAAATTAATGCAGGTGGTATGCTCACAAAATGCTGAAAGCCACATCCTCATAGATAAATATTACCTGYCTTGCAGTACACAGATACTGGATAGTCAACTTCCATAGTTTTGTTTAATTCACTTTTGGTTTTTTGCCTTTTTTTTAATACTGGATGTGCTTAATTATGTAGTGCTAATCCTTTCCATAGAATTTAAAAGTGAGCAGATTGTTTTTCTTATACTTTTTTGACACAGTAAATTATTTTCCAAACTTTTGAGTTTTGGTTTTTGTATTGTATTGTTTGTATCTGGTCAGGCAGGATGCTCTTTATTGGAATCATGTCTATGAGGGATAAGCATTTGAACAGGTTTTGGTTTTAGTATTATTTACATTTTTATGTAAYTTTTCAGTAGTTGAAAGCTCTCAGTGGCATCTTTACTTGTAAAGAGTGACAGATTGGAGAGATTCAGGGAAAACCAAGCCTGAGAAGTAACACCATTACAGGATAGACTGCATTGGACTAGCTYATCTACCTGTTTTTCCTTTCACCAAGACAAAATTGTTCAAATAGGACCTGGAACAAATATCTAGATTCATAAGAGGATGCAGGTACACAGCCTCCAAGTCAGATTCAAAAAGCTGAATACTAAGGATGCACTCAAAAATTCAGCATCCTCCCTCTTGTGCAGAGCAAGGAGGAGGTAAGGAAAAACCTGAGAGCCACCTGGGTGTGTTGGAAATCAAGATAGGCTTCAATACCTGATCTGGGGCCTGAGGAGCACATTCACTACACAGATCAAGATTCAATTTTTCAGCAGGAAATCTGCCAGAGAATGCAACAGGAGGGAGAGTGTGGGGAGGCAGCAGGGGCAGGGCTGCATTGCATGTCACCCAAGGCACCCACCAGCACAGTCACAGCTGGCCAGGACACTCAGGTGTTGGCTGCAGGGCCAGAGAGCATCAGCCAGGGCAGTGCATCAAGCCATGTCCATAACTGGTGTGAAAATTAAAGGGTCTGGTGACAGGATGGGGGGCAGGCAGGTCTGTGGCAGCACTGGGGTGGGAACAAGGGCCCTGGCTGGGGCATAGTGCATCCTGTGCCCCTGAGTGGGTGGTGTTGGCAGAGTAGGAACCCTGAAGGTGGCAAGTGCCCACAGGGCTCAGACAAAGTTCATTTTAAAAGTACAAAAAGAGTTTAGAGTGCCATTTGATACAATTTACTCAATATAGCAGTGATCCAAGAGACAGTGCATCTTAATTCAGCACTTTCCTAAGATTAGCAGAACAAGAACAAAAGCAATACCTTCTTCTCCTGGAAAAGTAAGAGCTATGGG
>CADDXX010000637.1:212026-251581 GCA_902810485.1 Alauda arvensis
ACAGAAGCAAACACTGAATCAAGCCCCAGACCTACAAGTAAAGAAGAATGGAAGTGAGAGAAAATGATAGTAACACTATCATGAGAAGAATTTGAGAAGCAAGAAGTGTAGGAAAAAGCTGGAGTGATCAATAGGTTCCTATTTCACATATTCCCCATGACAGGTGCCCCCTTAAAGTTCCATTAGAGCAGTAATACTCTGGAAGAAAGCAAATGGGCATGTAGATGGCAGACTTCATGCCAGCTCCCACTGTTTTTTACAGTGCTGTGTGAACTGAAAATGCCTTTAAATACAATAAACAYACAAGCTTCTGATCTGGATAGCAGGCATAGTACCTGAGGAATTAAATACTTCACATAACTGTACATCAGGCAAAGGCAGAAGGTCACTTCAGAAAGACTTCAGTGCATCCTCAYTAATTACAGTTAAATTATGAACAGCTACAGAAGTTACCACAATGTTTTGTTTATAACCTATTCTGATTATCCTTTTAGTTTCTGACTTATAAACTATTAGTATGAAAAAAAAATTACATGTTCTATTTTCCTACCAGTTTTGCACAAACCTCTCCTTGTCACACTAGAAATCTGTAAWACCAGTCAAGGCCCTGTAGAAATTAACTTTTCTTGCTGCACACTTTGGACAACAAGTGTGCCTATTTCCCAGCACAGTTTCTTGGCATCTTCCCTGTCAGAGAAGGAAAGGCAAGACAACAGCTCAGGGATATATTTCTTTYTGAAAAAAATCTACCTTGCACGAACTACCAAGAAAGGACACAGGAGAGCTCACAAAGTTTCAAAAAGTATTTGAACTCTCACAGAACTGTGGCACGTTAATCTAAGGCTTATAGGGAATTTACAAAGGGCACATTCCCTTCAGGACACGYCTGTAATTTCCATTATCATCAAGGGGGGTTATAAGCAAGTCACAACAAAGAATAAACCCTTGTGTGTTAGCACTGCCCCTGTTTAACAGTGTCTAAATCAATACCAATGACTTGACAGTTRTACTTTAAATATATTCTGACTCATTTGAAATTCACTTTGCACTTAACTAATGAAAGAGTACATTTTAATCCTCATAATGAAAGTATACAGAACAGCCATTAGAGCCAAAGCCAAAACTGACAAAGTCAATAGGAAACTTAACTCCAGAAAGCTTTGGGTTGGTCCCTTAATAAATAACATAAACAGTTCACTTGCACAAAAAAGATTGCAATGCTATTCTGTTGCTTAACCTGGCAAAACAGAGCTGTTGCTTTTAAAACAAAAAAAAAAAGCTCCTGTACAACTTTATCCAGACTTGAGCCCATATAGATAAAAATATGCAGTACTTAAGAGTTTAAAAATGCAGTGTAACTGTGGGAGAGAGTATATATACTGAAATAACTTAAAAATATTACTATCCTATGCCCTGTGCAAAACACATTTTGCCTAATGCAACCTCTAGTATGTTTCTAAAACCAGAAAACAATAAAATAAACATCAGTCTGAAACAGAAAAAACACAGACCTTGGAGTAGACAACCATCTCTGAAAACACATGCATAGGGAACAGGGAATTTTATTACTGATATAAGTAATTTTCCAAATTGTCCTGGAAAAGATGAGACACGGAGGCATATAGTCACACATGAAATTAGAAAGTTWAAAAAGATTTACAATATAAAGGCTCTTCCTGCTGTCTCAGGAGGAAATCACTTTCCTGCTGGATGYCAACAAACACAGCTATCACAGGCTGCACAGTGGCTAAGATATACTTAATAGGATTCTTCCCCAAGGAAACATGAACACATAATTCCCAAACAATTTCCTGTTAGGGTTTAAGTCACAGATGCAAAGATGATCTTACAACTTCAGTGCAATTTGGGTCAGGTTTCCATTCAACACGCATAAAAACGTGCACAAATTCTACAAATGTATTTCTAACTTGAGACCTGAACATCATCTGAAACATAAGCAGGATCTCTGAAGTTTCAGCAGTAATCAGACTTCTATTCAAGTACTTATATTTTSTCTTAGCTAATGTTTCATGCCAATTTCTTTTTTTTTGAATTATAACACTAAAGTTCACAGGCTGGAAAAGGGAAATGAATACTGTTCTTTTAAAAAAGCAGTTATCAATCTGTGCCTTAAAAAAATGCACATTTTGATTCARTTCAGTTTAAGTAACTGCTTTGTTTATTGAAAATTGTTTTATTCCAAACTTTTTCTTTACAGAGAACATTATCTAAGCATGTTAGGGGACCACTGTCTATAAATTATGTACAACATAAATAGTAGTCTATAATAGCTCTACTYAAATAAGCATGTATTATTTATAGTGTCACAGGTGAAGTACTAAAATAAATTATACAGTCTGGCATGAATCTTCTTGCAAAAATTCTTGTTCATGCTAAACATGTATTATTGGTTTTTTTTTTCTTTTCCCTGGGCTATTTGGACACTTTATTACAATTTTGAATAAAATATACGTGATATTAATAAAACAAATGTAACAAAATAATCACATTACTACTTTTTATTCACTCCAGGGCAGCTGTGGTTCTTTCATTTAAGGTATTTRCTATTCTTACATTATATACAATGGAACAGTTCCTGACCTCGTTTATTGGTACTTTTTGAAACACTGGAACTTCATGAATGTTGTAGAGACCACTCCTGATCTACACCACAAGAGACCCAGACAAAAGAGATGTAGCTTCTCTGTACTGGCCTCTCTGTTGTTTCTAGTTCTAAATCTGTGCTGAAAGCTGAAGTAGCACATTCAGTACTTMATGCTCTAAAATGAATTCCAATCAATATATTTGCCCTGTATTTCTGCTGAAAACCGTACTAGCGCTTTAACGAAGCACRGCAGTTTCTCTAACATTCCTGGTATTTCACAGAAAGAAAATGTATCCTGATTAGTTYATCTCTGATTTCACAAATTCTTTCTACTTTCAACACTTGCCATTGTTTGTGACAAGAAAACCAGGATCAATGAATTCAAAAGGGGACTAGAGTGCGTGCTCCTTAAATTACATTACAGTTCTCTTTCCTGTTCAGAGGGATTAATAGATCAGTATCACTCTGTAGTKTGGGGCACTAATAAGCTTGAACTATCAGGAAAGCAAACAGGGCAACAAATTGGTTGTTTTCTTCAGCTGCAGGCATCATGCAGAAACTGAAAGATAAAACTTAGGTACATGCCCCCCCAAGTATTAATGCATGCTTACTAAAGATGCTTGCTCATTAGTTAGAAGAGTACAACACCTCATTCATGAGGAGTATAAATCTATGAATTCAGTCAATTTACTGGGAACTAGAACACAGATACCAGCTCTTATAAGAAAGTTTTTGACTTTCTATATATTTTATAACTAAGAAACCACATAGATTTCTTACTATTATTATTAAAATGCTTCATCACTTGTTTGTAAACATTAAAGGGCTCAAGGTTTGTTATATCAATCTGYAGGCACCTCTCAAAGTTTCTAGCACATTTCTGCAAGTGAGTAAAATGATGGAAATCTTGCCATGCAGAAACTGATGTGCACATCTGGAGCTTTCCAGATCTGTCACCTTCAGGGTTCACCCAATCACTTACATGATACCTAAATTTAAAAATATGCTATTGGTTCAAGCTGCCTTATTCTGGATACCAACTGCACACTGAGACATTTGGTARTTTTCCAGCTCAATTTCCAATCATTGAGAACAGCATTTTGGGAAGCATATTTATAATTATACTGTTAGACATTACAACAAATAATCTCAAAGAATGCAATGCATTAGTTAGTTCTTCAAAGCTGGGAAAATCAAGTTCTTYTCCAGTGTCCTCTGACAAGTGTAGAAAAGTCATGTCTGTGATATGATGTTTTTGTTATACTCTTACTTTTTGGCTGTTGAAGACAACTCAGCATTTTAATATCACTTCAATTGAACCCCATTATACAATCTAAAGCAAGTGAATGCAGTAACATAAATAGCCATGTGACACCCACTATAACAACAGTTTCAAAATTTGATAAATAATCCATTTTTCTTGTCCTTTTATTTTTGTACGAGAGAATAAACAGTAAAATGATTCTGTAAGTAATATTGAAGTTACTGTTGCCGAAAAGTAATGCTTCTCATCTGAAATTTCATGTAGATAGTATGAAAAAACCAGCACATTTTAAACTTTAAACAGCATTAGTCATKTAGAAGAACTTTATCTGCTTTCACAGAAAATGTTTCAAGGGATTAAAATAATTCAAAGATTCATCCAGATCCATATGGCATTCATCTGAATAACACCAGTCCAGCAATCTTTATGCAGGAGAACATGGGTTTTAAATTTCTTTTGTGGGGGGGGCAGGGGGGAACCCTAATCCCTCCATCTTGGAGAGCACCAGTTACACTTCAGGGTTTTTTCATTTCTAGTACAGCTTTCACATAAGTGGGTGAAACAACAAGACCAARTAACACTGCAGGTAACACAACCAATCAATTAGTTACACTCTTTCAGAGACTTACTTTTCTAAAGCAAAGCTTTCTATACTTGTGTTAGCATACAGTTAAACAAGACGACAATGTGTGCCAAATATTACAGAAGATCTTTGGTTGGATCAATCTTCCATGTTGTCTCATAACCATATTTTCCTGGTTTATGCTGGGATACAGTTAATTTTCTTCCCAGGAGCYGATACAGCACTGTTTTGGTTTAGGATGTGAATAATGTTGGTAACACACTGATGTTTTAGTTGTTGCTGAGCAGTGTTTAGTTGTTGCTGAGCCATGGAATTTTCAGCTTCTCACCACACCCACCAGCAAGGAGGCTGGGGACACAAGAAGCTGGGAGGGGACACAGCYGGGACAGCTGACCCAAAGGATCTTCCATACCATGTGGCATCATGCTTATTATATAAACTCAGGGGACGACTTGGGCCTCTGCTCAGGAACTGGCTGGGCATCAGTCAGCAGGTGGTAAGCAATGGCAKTGTGCACCACTTGTTTTGCATATTCTAATTACTTGAACATTATTACTATCACCATCATAATTTTTTCCCTATTAAATTGTCTTTATCTCAAGCCACAAATTTTACTTTTTTTTTCCCCAATTCTTTCCCCCATCCTAGGGAGGGAGTGAATTAAGCAGCTGTTTAGCCACCTGTCAGGTTAMACCAGAACACGTGTTTAGCTAGCCCCCAAAGAGACACAAGTCTATCCATTTCGAGCGAGTCCATACTATGCACCTCCTAGTGAGGCCCAAAGTTTTATTTACTAGCCCCATTACAGCCAGTGCAAGGCCCCTTGTCTGATGGTGCAGGCATTCCTATGATCTCCTCTCTAACACCAGGGGCTGTATTTGTGCCTCATCGCTTGATGTCTGTAGTTCTGTGAACCCAATATCCATTCCTCCTTAACCAAGGGTCCCCTTCTGCCAGGAAGCAGACAGCTCTGTTGTCTTCCCTTCCACATTCTGTTCYACTCCCATCCTAATCCAGCTTTTGATTTAAAACTGTCCCACAAACAACACAYCTTTTTTCTTTCAGCCTGACAAAATTCTGTATGCCTGCTATGCTGAAAAGCCTTGAAAGAGTGCAACTGAGGGCTTTGATTAACTCAYAACAACCAAAGTATCAAGGATATAGCTCTGCTGTATTAGTAGCAGAGAACCACATCTGTTATCTATTTCCTCTCCTTTTCTACTTTTATTTCCTTATTGAACCAGTAAGAAATGTTCTGACACCTAGAACATTTCCTGAAAGCTGTAGCAGATTTGATTTGGAAATACTCTTTATATATAAGGGTATATCATCCATTTGAGTATAAATGTAGCCAAATATTAGAGCTGGAGAAAGACATCCCAAACAATCATCACACTGCTAGCCTCACACAAAGTGGAACAAGGAAACAAACACTTTGTTTCCCATTTCCTACATTTGAACATACAGCGTACATTTGCTTCCTTGYTCACATGTGATTTACAAGCTTATAAACATATTAGAAAATTTGATGGAAGCTGATGCGAATAATAAAGATATTTGGACATTTGCTACACCTTTTGAAAGAAAGGACTCAAAGTGTAGCACCATTAGGCAGTATTAGCTACACCACATTGCTCTTGCATCCTCTTCTGAGAGGAACCTAATTTCCCTATCTTCATGACTCTCTCTTACTGTCTTCCAACAGCTATTTTTAAAAGCAGCAGGAACCCTGTTAACACAGTAGTGTGAATGTGTTTCTGAAAATTCTTCTGATAGACTGAGAAATTACTTCTTCTCTTTATTTGCTATTCTAATATTGCAGCAAAGTCTCAGACAGTACAAATTTCCCCCAAAAGTGCACTGAATAAATCCCAGAAGAATCTGCCAAACCAGGCTCAGTAATGGCTACACATCACTATGAACAATCCCAGAAGTTTTTTGGCATGGGTACAGCATTTGAACGAGAGCAAATAGTTTAGAATTCAGGCTATTTTCAAAGTCATTTTGTTACAAATGTATAGTTAGTTTGGTGAATCTTATCAATTTCCTTAAAACCATAAAAGTCAGAAATCATGTGAAAGCTTCAGCTTTTAAAGCCTTTTCTACAACACCCTTTCTCCTCAGAAAACTGTAGATGAAAATTCCAAAAGACTTTTTTTTTTTTGGCACAGTACAGCAATAAAGGCTCAAAGGCTGGAAAATTCAACAAATCTCAATGTGCACTGTGGTACAAAAATCTCAGGATGTTAATAAGCAGTCTTGYTATTTCTTCTCCAGACCAGTGGAGCCTATCAACAATAATTACTCTCTTTACCTGTACAGTCCTCTCTGCTACAAAATATGGATTGACAGGGAACCACAGTATATTGGTTGTGTAAGTTGTCCTTCTTTTACTGTAWGTGAGGAACACATACTAAATACTGTGCTTCATTCAGTTTGTGTGAAGAGGGAAAAGAAGTCTATTTTAAAAAAATAGAATTTGAAATGGCCTGGTCTGATTGAAATTACATTGAAGGTGTACAACCTTCCTTGCAGAAATAAAGCTGCTGGTTGTTCTACAGGCTGTGTGGTCTGTCAGCTAACAGCAAAAAGTGGCCTTTATGAAAGATTATCTGAACAAAATGGGGTTTGCAGTTATGATATAATCACCCATTACCACACAAGATACACATTAAAATCTTGGTTCCTTGTTTGTTGAGCTAAAAAGATGCCTGGTCTGTCAGAAAAACCCTCAAGAAATCAGAAAACATAAGCACACAACATGACTTCTGGTCTCTGCATCCATGGCTATAAAAACCCCAAGGTTTAATATATTATTCATATTAATGGRAAATGACACAGGAATAAAATGTGGGGAAATTTTAAGAGAAAATCAACCAAACAAAGTTTTATCTAGTGAAAATGCTTTGGAGTGCTAAAATTCTGAGGTACACATCTCAATAAAAAATGGAGGCCTACCTGAAACAAATTCCTCAACACTAGAAGGCTAACTGCTGACAAAACTTATTTATGCTAAGAATAAATGTAAACACGCTTTATAATGTTCCAAATGAAATATTAAGAGATTTCTCAGCTATGAATAAAAATCACAGGAGCAATAGGAGAGACCTAGCTGAGTTTAGTCTGCGCAACATTTTTGAAAATTTATTAGACAATTTGTGGCCCTTTATACTTACTGTAAAAGCTCCTCYAAAACTAATCAAAAGTGACAGTGTGAATGAAAAGTTTAAGAACTGAGTTATTAAATGCCCTCTGAACAATCTATTATCAGTTTGATAGGCATACAGGATACTGAAGCATTTAATGGGGAGTTGARCATGTTTAAAAACAAAAGATTTTTCTGCCTGATAAAGCACAGCTGCAAACCTTATTGCCCTTCTGAATGTGGAACAACACAAAAAGAGATTTCCTCCCTAGTTTTTAATATTTTATTAATTAAAAAAMCCCAATCTTTCTTTGCTTTCATTAAGTATGGAAAAGTTTCATTAATATAGAAACCACTGTAAGCTTCTGGCCCTTACAACAGTTCTCCCATGACAGCAATAGTGACATATCAACAATCAGTATTCTGCATCCTAATGGTGATTTTCAAGCAAGCCTCATAGTTCAGATGGGGGCAGTAAAAGCTTATGCTATCCCTTTAAGGCTTTCTTGATGTCTTTTGGCATTCTCTTATAATTACAGCTTTTACTGTAAGCACTGTACTGAAGGCATTGTACTGCAATTGAGTCCTTTGAAATTATTTGAGATCAGTGCAAATGCCACTTTTAAAACAACTAAACTGGAGAACATTTACTTTCCTTTAAGAATACAATCACAACTGGAGTCATTATGCAATTAACTACCAAAATAAAATGCTGATCTGGGAGATCTGGAMAATTTTCACACAATTGCATGAACAATAACTCTGTCCCTCTCACTTTCCAAATTCCCTCCAAAGTCTCCAAGCTAAAACTGATTACAGTCACACATGTATAATGGTAGAAAAGTACTAAAATTGTGAGCTTTAAGATCTGAAGATATTAGGTTTGTAAGAGAGAAATATCTAAAATACTGGTGCTGTATGCATAAATGGAAAGCCTCAACATGTATGAAACATACTGAATGAGGATTTGCCAGGAAGATGGAAAGGACTGAGCAGATGTGCTTTGTACCAAATGATTTTCATATTTCAATGTGACAAAATAGATGAGCCACATAAAGCTTAATTTCAGTTGCAAATTGCAAGCTGGAATAAGTTCCAGAATAGTAAACAATTAGCTGCTTTATTTTCTTTTTAATAAGACTAAATTACCAGATAATATCTACTGGCATCAACTTGGCTAATAAAAATCTGTTTAATAGGATTTGCCATTTTTCCAGTTGCTATCATGATCAGCTTTGCATTTTGATTATCTTTAAACTTTGCCTCAATTTTCTCATAGAAAAGCTCTCAGTAGTAATTGCTTTAACATTTATTCCAGGTCAAGTGGTTAAGTATGAATAATGATGTGTCAAAAATGTACAGTAGCGCTGTCAATAGAGCAATTACCATTTAGCTAGAGATTATTATGGCACAAGAGCACATTAACTGGGCACAGTAAACAGAACAACAAAGAAAGAAGGGGCAAAGGGAACAAACTGATTTCAAAACCTGCCAGTGTTATACAGTGTGTGTTATTGCCAGATATTAGTGGTTACATAAGAGCAATTAAGTCTGCAATCAGCTTCACTCAGCAGCATTGGATTAGAATGTTTCCAATTAGAACAAGAAGTTAGAAGCATGTTTCTAGAACATTAGCTTAATTTTTAAAAATAATCTGACAATAGCTTTGTTTCCCCTTGCACGTTTTGCATTGCTGTTTGGAAAGCGATCGCCAACTGGCGTGCGTAAAGCTTCCCCAAGTCACCAGGCAGCACACTAATGAAATGCAGCATGTGTCTCTCTGGGCACTGGCAGTGGTGAAAAAGCTAACTTTGTTTCCACATGATTTTATAACTTGCAGTTTAATGCATTACTGACTTACCTGAACAAAGTTTAACAGACAGACACTTGTGAAGAAGTTTTTTTCTACAGCCTCTGTTAGCTAGTAACCTTTAATTACAGCAAAACTAAGAACTTCTGCCCATAAAAGCTATTTGTTCAGCTATATMATTAAAAAGACCTCTAATTGTATTAAAAACATGAAAATTACAGTCTGGCAGAGCACAGAACTTGAGAGTGTCTTCTCAAGAACTGTCTTCTCCAAGAGCAAAGGCCATCTGTATTATCCAGTCTGCAAACACTGGCTCAAGAATTAAGCAATCTCTAGAAACTCTCACATTAAAAATCAAGGTGCCATACAGCCTCTCAAAGYATTTAAAATTCATCTTGTAAAAAGATACATATGTGTATATATGTATATAATCTTGTTTTCTTCATGTTTCGTTATTCTAACCCTTCCTCTGCTTGGCATGGGACAATTACAAGCTGATGCAAATTAGTGACTGTTGCTTCAATTGCCTCTGAGTGGTAATTAGAAAACTTTATGACATTCCACTATGGTCAGGTGTAGAGAGAAGTAGGAGGAACCCTTTACCCTGAAAAGCTTGCATGTATTTCACAATTAGATGACATTAAACCGAACATGGAAGTGGTGGTACAATTCTATTAGCTCCTCTCTGTACATCCTTTATGTCCATAGCTGAACAGAAATTGAGCTATGTATGCTGTGTTCTCATAAAAAGAGCTGACCTTGRATGCCACTTTCAGATGAAGGCTTTACTGAATATTCAATACCTGTGAAATAAGGTCAGTCTTTGAGCTCCATATTTTGGAAGTATAAATGTTCTCCCTATATCCAATTGATGATTATTTTAGTCAACCTCCACTGCCAAAAGAACCCRAACCTTGAACAACCCAAATTGGAAAAGATAAACACAGACCTTTGCAAAAGAGCATTTCGTAGGAGGTACTTTCTTTTTGAGGTTAAAAAAAGATTAAATCTTTATTTCTACCTATGCTTGGGACATTTTCCTAGACATCAGTATTAATAAATATGAGAAAAATCAATACTTCTGAAATAAAATAATTTTTTGCCTCAAATTATCAATATTTTTATCTTAAGGCAAACCCTAAAATCTCAGGCTATGTAGGTGCCATTCAGTCACTTCTCCAAGAAAATYTAAGATCACTTTGAAAACAAACCTTTATTACAAATGAACTAAACCCACAATTTTTCCCTGCTTCCATGGCTTTACAGTCTCCTTGTGACACATTCTCTGAACATGTCTCATAGAATCTGCAACTTTTCTTTGGCCCTCATGAATTTCCGATGCAATTTCTGTCTTCTTCTTTAGACAGTGGCTGTAATAAACACACTGATCTAATGACAAGCATCTTCAAAAATCATGCAGCCACACAGAGTTGTTGAATTGTCAGTGAAACCTACTGTTTTAACTGCTGAACTTGAACAGATTGCTAACACAATTTACACAATGAAAACTGGGAAAATCAAGACTTATGTAGATCAAAAATTTATGAAAAGTTAAAATYAATTTTTATGTACCTATATAGTGTAAATCAGACAGTGTAAGTAAGCAGCAATTTGTATAGGATTGTTTCCTATTGCAYTACTTGTATTACAGTATACTTTAATACAGTGTCTAATACCTTGAAGTAGACAGCAGAATTCTATTAGTCTTCTCTGATTACAACTTTTCCTCTACTAAGAAAGACATCAAGAAGTCTATTTTAACCTCCAGGATTTTTAAAGGATGGAATACATTTGTCTACAACCCTCAAATAATTTGAAAGTAGGTTCTGTTTGCTGGAACATTAGAGAATGTGATTCTCTGAATCAGACTCAGGACAGAAGCACTCCTAAACCTGTGCAAAACAGAGGAGGGCACACACTGCCTTTTAAAGAGCTGAACCCCATATTTGTATCCCATACATCCCATAGCTGACTTCAGTCATGCCTTTGGGTTATGTAAGTGATGACAGAAAGTAAACTTGGAGCTGTTTGGATTTGACACAGGATTTCATGTTGTGGCCTTCCTCACTAAAGAAAGCTAGACAGATTTCATTCTATTGATTGAAAAGGAATTAAAAATATTTTGATTGAGTTTAATAATTGCAATCTGAATGATTAAAAAACAAGAACAAAATTGATCTTCTGCCTTGCAGAATCTATTCCAAAGAAACTAAATAGATCAGTACTAGCAGAATTAGAGAAATCTTTAAGTAGATTTGAAGAGTTCTGAAGGAATATACCACAGAATCAGGGAACAAGATGAGTTTGAAGGGGTCCTTAAATATCAAGTCCACCTGATGCCCGAAATAGCACCATTCCCAAGTCACACCAYGTCCCACTCTCAAAATCTGTTGGCATAAGAGACTGTAGTTATGCTAATCAAAATAAGTGAGAGATAAGAATAAATTAAAAGAATGGATATAGAAATTACAATTGGAAAAATGTACTAAACCACATTAAAAAGTCCAATAACTAATTTTAATTAAGAATAATTTGCTAGATTCTAGCATTTTTTAAAATATTTCTCTGAACAGACATATATTACGGTAGTAAAACCTATGGTAGTATATTAGTATAACATATCACTTCAGAAATTTTAAGTCTGGAGGCTAAACTTACCCTTAACCAAACTGGACTTGAAATTATTCAATAAATGAAAAATTAAAGGCAGACATATGCCACCATGAAAACACTTYAGAACAGAAGGAATATACCATCTCCAGATGTTGTTTTCTTATGTTACCTACTTGCATTCTTCTCTGTGTGAGGTGCTTTGCAAATATAAAAAGAAAAATCAGGCATTTTTCCATACAGAAATAAAAATAATCATATTAGTGACATATGAAATTGGAAGCTGAAAGAACATACAGGTATATTTGRTGGATGTTCACACAAACGTGGTGATGGGGAAAGCATGGGAAGCTGTAGAAAGTCTTAAAGTCTTCCCATTCTATTCCTCTTCACAACACAACTGAAGGATATAACACAACCTACAGCAGAAAAAGGTCTTGAAAGTGCTCAGAGCCATGTAAGTGAAAGATAAACTCCAATTGCAATAATAATTTAGACTTGTATGGATCTCTAACTCCCATTACAATCTTGGCTAGCCAGTTACAGAATTAGGAAATTGAGGTAATTCTTTATCTTCTTGCAGCACACTAGAGACCAAGAAATGTGTGAAATACTGACTTAAGAGATTTTTTTTTTGTTGGGACTTCTGCTTCTGACCTCCCTCTAGTATTTATCAACTTGATAAAAATCCCAAAAAACCAAAACCAACCAAAAAAAAACCAACCAAAAAAAACCCAACCAAAACCCACAAAACCCATAATTTCCCTAAATATCTGTAAACAGGCCATCAATAAAAACCTTACTAGAAAAATCTGCCATTATCCTGAAGCTTAAGGATTGAAAGTCACTGTAATGTAACCCATTTTATCCTATTAATGTCATTACAGGTGCCATTCTTCCAGAAAGCCCAAATCCTTAAAAAGGAGAAGAAAAATAAAGGTGGATTAAACCATTTCACTAAGTCATGAAGCACTTTTTTCACTTCACTGTAAGCCAATTTCAGAGGTTTTAAATGTGCACCAAATCTACCAATCTCTCATCATGTCTTAGGTCAGTCATCACATTGACTGGAACAACAAAGATTAATAATATTTAAATAAATATYTGGATTATATAATGCAAAACTGAATAGGTTAATACTTGTTTCATGCTCAAAAGTTAAAAATTCAGTATCAATACATTTTTTTCCTTTCTCCTGGACTAAGCCGTGGAACTAGATTTGCTGTGGCTTTCTTGAAAAGATTCCTATGCTTATGAAACAATATCTMCCATAAAAATATCACTAAATGATCATTACACTTCTTGCCTTTATCCTATCCCCGCACTTTTGCGTATCGCAGGAATCATTCAGGTGGGAGAGCACCTCAGTAAGTACCCAGTTCAGTTTCCTGCTCAAAGCAAAGCCTACATCAATTTCAGACCACATTGCTCAGAGCTTTCTCTAGTTGGGCCAGAGCTCTCACAGGCCTACTAGGTCCCATATTTGATTCTTCTTTTAGAGGAAACTTCTTCATCTAGCCTCAGCCTGCTCTGCTTCAGTTGATGACTGTTGTCTCATCCACTGTGAGGAGCCTGCCCCAGTTYCTCACCAACAYCCTGTAGGTATGGRCAGGCTGCTAGTTWTTATCCTCAAACCACCTCTTCCTCYRGGCTTAAAAATAACAACTTTCTTAGCTATCCTCACAGCACCTTTAAAAACAAATGCTTATTGTTGTCTCACAGGGAAATTCATCATGAGGGCAAGTGGAGAGGGGCAGGCACTGATCTCTCCTCTCTGATGATCAGTGACAGGAGCCAAGTGCATGAAGCTGTGTCAAGGGAGGTTGAGGTTGGATATTAGGAAAAGGTTCTTCACCCAGAGGGTGGCTGGGCACTGGAACAGCTCCCCAGGGAAGTGGTCACAGCACCAGCCTGACAGAGCTCAAGAAGTGTTTGAACAATGGTTTCAGGCACATGGTGYGACYCTTGGAGATGGTCCTGTGCAGGGCCTTGTATAAGTATATTTGGTGTTGCGCTCATATCACTTGAAAAAGTGCTGCTGAGAGCAAAATCTTTTAAAATCACCTAGAAAATGGCTTTAAAATGTCTGAAGAATTTGGAAAATAGYATATGAAACTTTCTCTGGTGAAGATGAGTACTGATACTTAAAAAATAGCRCATTCTGTTTGTAAAATCTGTGCTCATATGTACTTCTCAGCTTCCTAGTTTTCWCATTTTAGTGGCTGACAAAATAATTTCAATCAGTCATCCAGACCTAAATGCATTGGAATCTCCCTCTCTTTTAAGAATAGTGGAAGAATACTATAAACCATTCATGTACCACTTTTTCAAATTATTTTCCTACTCTCATTAAAAGCCTATAGCATTAGATAGAAATACAGAGAAAGCATCACTTCTGGCAATATTATCTGGATTCAATAGAATGTAATAATCCTGAACAAAGTCCCCTCAACRACAGGAATTTTTAACTGAATATTTGCATAATTTTGGCAAAAAAACTTTAACCTAATATCACTACTCATATGGAACACAAATTCTAAATACACTCTTTCTGTAAAAAAATCTTTGAGCAGATCAGAAACAAATGAATGTGTTGAGTAGTAGGCCAAGATGCAGACCAGCACATGGAGTCAGAATTTCTGCTCAGCCTTGGTGCATTTTTATGACAAACTTACAAGATCCCAAAATGCGTYTGAACACCAAATGCATTCAGTGTTAAGTACCTTTAATCTGGAAAACTTCCCAGATCATACATCTGTCCCTTTAACTTGTGCTACACAGCCTGTACTCTGTTACCTTATGAGTAACATCTTTAACAAGAACAAAAGTACATCAGCTTGCAACTTGTAATGAAGCAAGAAGAGGGAATAACACAATATTAAAAGTCTGYTTAAAATTCAGTGCATCCAGCCTTGGCAGGTGAAGAATTCACTTCACCTTCTGTTTTTGACAGCTTTTTCTCACATTTCMCTTTTAAACAGCAATTTATAAATTGTTTGACCCTTTTCAGTCAGGCATGCCTTTCAGAAATGTGAACTGGCATGCATATTCTGATTGGAAAATGGTTTTGCTGTGATAAAAACTAAATGAAATAAGTAATTAAACATTTTCTTTYTTTCTAAGTGATAGGAACAGAAAATGAACAGGAAGTGTTCGTTAAACCTTCCTGAAATCTAGCCCATCTTTTGGAGTCTAGGGATCACTCTGAAAACTATTAAYTGTTGCAAAATATTACAGAAATACTGAATCAGATGCAAAAGAGACTTGCTGTTGTTTCCTACCTTGGTAATGGATTGCTTTGAAAATTATACTTTTAAATTTAACATCAACAAAGTGATTTATTTTTTATTGGAAAATCAAAACCTCCAAGAATGACCTTTTCCTAAGGAAAAAAATTATTTCTCTTCACATGAAAAAATACTGTGTATGAGTTTATTTTATATTTTTAATTCAGATTCAGACATCAATCACACTTCTGTTTCAGGTCTCTAGGTCTAGGTGGCTGGAGCTTTGTTTTAGGCTTGCAAGAGTCAATAATAATTTTAAATTATCATAGGCAGGCATCAAAATGTTCCTTCAGAAACATGAGAATCATCTACATATTCACCTTTGCAGACTTTGAATAATATTGTCTCTAATTATTTATATATTTGGCATATAAACCCTTTCAGACTCCTTGGAAATTGCATATCAGTAACACTTCTTCTATCCACTTATTATTGACAACTAGTCTGAGAGACAGAAGAGTATCTAGGTGATACAAAGAGAAGTTATCTGAGGAGAAACACACARTTCTAAATGAAGAGCAATGGTGGAAAAGGCTGCTTTTGTCTATGTTTTGCAAATCGTTGAAAACACAGCATTTATTACAAATGCTGCAGCCACTAATGCKTCTTAAGTCATGATTCAACAGTTCCTGGATGTGATCCTGGAAATTAATCTGTGAAAGCAGATGTCTGTACTCATATAAAGTTCTTGCAGTACTGAGAATCTGCACCTGAACAGACAATTGCTACTCAACACATTTATAAAAAGGCATATTATTATTTAGAYATAAAAAACTCAGTAAGGACTTATCCTCTAAATTATAATTAAATTATCACCTCAACTGAGAATATAGACAAGAGGAATATGTGGAACTTTGCAGTTTGGCCATCTGAACTCTTMGAAACCAGAGGACAAAAAGTATATGTTTTGTTATCAAAAAGAAATATCTACTGCAAAAATCAAGGAGGTGTTGGAAATGCATCATTTCCATTACATCCCTTCTCTGATTAAAAGTTTGATTTATGGTTTCAAGGTCACAGTAAAAGCCTTTAGTTACCATGAATTTCCAGTGTGCAAACAACTTTCATTCCAAATTAGCTTATTCAAAGCCATTTAATTCATTTTACATTAACATGGGACAGCATGACGATTTCTTCTTCCATTAGAATCCCCTAATATTTGGCCTATTTGTCATTTCTAACCCTAAAACTCAGATYGCAGCCATCTTCCAGCTAGGCAGTTAACATCAGTCTTCTTCAGATCTTTCTTTCCGGCCTAACATCACATGAGACCTTTCCCATAAGGAACAGGCTTCTGTACTTTTCCATGGCCCCTACATCCTTTAGGCCTATTGTCAGTAAGGRAGTGAAGATGGAAATTGGAGATTTCCTCCATACCTTTTACATCTTTCCATGTAGGTAAGCAAAACTGAAACATTTAGAACAAATGCTGGAGAGGCAGAACAGCACCACAAAGCAATGCTTCATGATTGTACTGAAGKGCCATATTTCCATCAAACACATCTTGCATCAATGAAAATTAATAAAGGCAATTGCTAAGTAATATTTAATTTTACAGCTGGCACTATTATAATGGTAGGTAATTTCCCTGTTTTTTTACAGGTTTATTACTTCTTAGCAAAAGCTCTTAAGACACTGATTAGAAATCGTAGSCTTGTACATTTTATGAAACATGAATTATGTCCCCATTGTGTTCCCAAAGAATGAATAGACTAAAAGATAAATCTAAACCAATGAGATTAAAATTTAAGGGGGATAAATGTTGGAGAATCCACTAAAAGGTCGTATTTTCATGACAATTATACTAAAATAGAGTTGAATTTTCAAGTGTATTTCACAGTATTTTTTTGAGAAACTCTGCTAGATCTGAACATTGAGAAGTAACACAAGATTAATTAAACTAGTGTATTGCTATTATCAGCACCTATGAAAATTGACAGTTACCATCTCTCTAAAGTAAATACAAYGCAGTAGATATGTGAGTCATTTACTGGAGCTATATTGCTCCTGCTAATTTATGATGTAAATGATTTAGCAATTACTATGAACACTACAGCCTTAGGGAGCAGTTGTCCAACATGCTTCTCTCTGACAAGAGTCATCTATCTTGCTCTTGATGTTACAGGAGCTTTAAGCAGATGCAGCATGACCCAGCACTGCTCCTGTGGCTGACCTGTGGAAAATCCTTTGTGTATCAATGGCAAATAAACCCCTTAAATTGCAGAGATAACTCTCACATTGTTATGAAGCTTCAATTTAACAGTAGAAGCTTGCAAGAGGGAAAAAATAGCTTCCAGCATCTGTGGACCTCTGTCTTTTCCTCTGCTCTTGGAACATTTTTAACTCCTTAAAATGCTTTGCTATACCACTAATAGACAGGATGAGATACAAGATACTGGTTGCTTTATATGCCTATAACACTGAAGGCATTTMTGTGATACTTTGAAAAAATAAGACTGCTCTACAGTCCTCTTACCTTCTGTTTTGCTCATATTGTTCTAGTTGTCCCCGCAAAGAGAYAAGGCCAAGTATGATTAATAATAAATGCTTCATTTTAAATGGCTTCATCAGTTACACAAAAGTGAGACATACATGAAAAATAAAAAAACCTAGTTATACTAAGTAAAATACTGGGACAACCATAACCACATTGTTCTGTGATAACTAAGTGATTGTACACTAACAAAATTCAGTAGGCAAGTATGGTTGTCAAAATTGTCACTGCACTCAGAGTGCTTCATTAAAAACTMKCTGAGGGCTATTATCTACCASTWTTTCATACTTATYAGAAGGCTTCACACACCAACACCTTGTTATTTAACAGTCTCTATCTTATTCTCCATAARGCATCTCCAAGCAGCTCTCAGGTTCTGTCTRTTWATGGCAACAGWCAGTCAGTTCTWCYTCTCTCTCCCATCTCACAGCACCAGCTCACTCCATCCTGTCSCTGGCACCAAGTCTTACCTTATCTGTCCCTTGCCTGTCACCACCTCCTGTCCCTGGGGCTCCACAGCACAGCAGCAGRCTCCAACTGCAACTCCAACAAAGCTACAACTGCAAYSAARSCCCTCCCARCCAGCTCACTCCTTATCACMCCCAGARCTGGGAGAGCAAGGCTGTTCCCACTCTGGGATAATTAACACAGCTGCAATACATCAACCACAAGATTAMCTTTAGYACCAAGTCTCTCTTGGTTTCCCCACACTATCTTTACCTRTCTTACCATAGRTAAGCATCCAAATTAAAACATGACTGTAATWTTAACGGAAGTTGTATGTCTTCTACTACAGMTGAACAGCTTCTCTGAACATTAACCAAAGACCAAAAGAAGATTGCATCATGGTTTCCTATGAAAGGAAATTATAATCTGTATGTCTTCAGATTTTAGACTACAGAAAGTATAATATARAGTTTCAAACTCATTACAGATTATTTCCTTCCATGGGGTATATTTTTAACTCCTATACAGGGTATTTTAAAATTTTACAGAAAACCTGTGTAAAAATTAGGATGTTCATATAGAAAAAAAAAGTTATGATCTGCTGAGTTAGTTCCAAGAAGAATAATTTCTGGAGGCCACTTCAAAAGCTGTATTTCACTAAGTTATGCAGCTAATTGCTCTCAGTTTGTTAAGCTTTAAATTGAATTCAGACACCTAGGGCATAAGTACATCACCAGGAGGCTGTCAAAATTTTAGATWAGTAAAGAAGATAATTTTTACCTTGGAAATACATATTCTAGATATTTGGAAAGAGCGGATACCATATATGATAGTCTCTAAAACTCCTGAAGTGTAAAACTTTCAGTAATACATGCTAGAAACACAATGCCAATACAGATMACTCAACTTGGCAAATGTGGTTCTCTAAACTGCAGGCAACAAAACCATATTTTTTCTAATTCTGAACAGAGGAATTTTTTCAACATCTTTTTAGAGTGCACAGACCTTTCTCAACATCCTCTACTAAATGCAAGACCTGTAGGAAAGACCAAAAGCTAGAAATATACTATGACACAAAAAGAGAGCAGGAGAAAATTCAGGGTATTGTCAATGTACAAAGTTACTGCAACAGTTATAAATCTGTGAAATATAACTATTTAATGTCTCTGAGAAATATTGCATGTTGTACTTTATAGAAAAGATAAACAAAACCCTAAACATACCTGKTTTTACACATCTCTTTTCTACCTTCAATCTAATCTATTGATCTCACCTTTTACAATAGCTATTTCAAAAGCTATATATTTCAGGAAACCTAAATGTCAAAATATTGTGATATGACGGTATCTTGCCACTCTGGAGTTCAATCTGTCATTTTTCTTGTCAATAGATATTTTAGTTTTTCTGTTTACACTAATTTTAAACGCATTAGTGYCTTTCAACAGTCAACCAAATTTGCTTGACCCTGAAGGTATCAAGTGAAGGTCTAGTTTCTGTCATTCTTTGAAAAAAAAGTTCACTGGTATCAAAACCAAAATCCCCAAGTCTTAGAACTTCCATTACAGCCATCAGAGGTCATGATTTTGGACAGGACATAGGTGATTTTAAGAAAGATAGGACTCTACAAGATGAATTATTTCACATTAGAAAAAAAATAACATTAATCCAATAAATATAAATACCTTATATGTGTGAAGACCAACTAATGATTTGAGACAGCTACTTCAAGGCTCTAGAAATAAAAAAATGAGTGCCATCATAAAAACTTCCAAATGACAACRAAGAGATTAAGATCCTATGTGCCACTGTTAGGTTTCAGCATTTGGTTTGTAAAAGTCAGAAGTCTAAATGAGGTTTGTTCGATCTCGGTGAGCACACCCCCAGAAGTGCCACTGTGCCTCCCCCTCTCCAGCAGGAATGTTGCCAGGGTCAGCCCTGCAGAGCCTGGCCTCTGCTATAGCTGCCCACCCATTCTGTTGAGACGCAGTTCCAAGGCACAGTGATGGAAAGCAGCAGAGGTGAGAGAAGCACCATAAGGAACTGAGTGAGGAGGTGAGCCCAGGTCCAGCTGAGTCCAGCCCGAGCTGAAAAGAGCTGAGCTGAAGGAATCTGACTGGAGACACTGGTGCCAGAAGCAGCCAGGCTGAATGGAGTCCAGCAGCCAAGGCAGTGGCACGCCAGGACAATGGGTGATTGAGCTTTCAGGGGCTTCTCTACCATTGTTTTTTGTTGTCTTGTGCTCAGGGACAGGAGAGCTGGTTGTGGGAACAGCTGCCATCTCTTGTCCTGGGAGCCACTTYGACACAACCCATGGGGAGTGTCTGYTGTCTTGTCTTTGTCCCCAAAGCCACAAAGAACTAAGTTGARGTGACATTGTTTTGTGTGTAAAGAACTTGTTTTGTGTGCATACTTTTGTTRTTAACATGGCTGCTGTTACCRTGTGCTTYTTAGTCCACTGCTTTTTGAYTGCTGTAAATTGTTATCTCAAACCACAGTCTCTGCCTTTGCCCCTCTCTCACCAGAAGGGGTGGAAGGAAAGGGGAGTGGCTTATTTGGAGTTTAATTTMTGACTGGGGTTAAAAYCACTAAATCTCCTCAAATTAAAAGCACAAATGACCTCTCAGGACAACAAGGWCCACTTCTTTCCTTTAAAATATTCCCAGAACAGAAGCAAATTACAGTATTAATATTCTCTTTCTCCTTCTCCTATTCTCCTTCACCCCAACTCAACTGACCAAAAACCAAAGCACCCACCAAAATATGATGAGACTATATTTTAGCCCAAACTAAAAGTCACATTTTGTCTTTGAAGGAGAGTAACCAAATTGTTACCGGGGCATATTTTTTCTCTATATATAGAAAATGGCATTATGAAAGAGGAAGAAAAAGAAGAGTGTGATTGTGGAATTCATTGATTTGAGCAATTCCCTGTTTCCTCCTCTGTGCTCCCAGGACTATTTATTCATTTTACACTAAACAATCACTGGAGGATATATAAGGATTTAAAACCCATGACTACTCCTCTTTCATCTCCTGATTACTGTCTTACAGAACTAACTCATGCTTCCTCTCTCTGACACACAATAATTTATTATTTTCTGCAGTGTGTCACAGCAGAAAGAGTTATATCAGTAAATCTATCAAACTGCCAGTGTAAGAACTCAGAACCTGGTGGTCCTCCCATCTGAAGAAAGGACTAATCAATTACTATTCTGCCAGGCTGAAGAGCAAGAGGAAGCACCCATTTTAACTCCTACATTTTACTGTTCTTTTCATTTGATACGGTTGTGGMTTTCTGTGAATCCAATCATGTCAGCCTGAGTTAGGCCTGCAGTGGCTATTTTAATGTACCCGTATTTACTAAACTCTGACAACTCTATATTCCCTACTTCCTACCTACTCCCTCCCCTCAATCCTGACCTATTTGTAACTCCAAGATTTTCAMTGCTGCTAAGTGGAAGTAGAGGGCTACTAGAAAGTTTTTTTTCTTGACCTAAGTCCGAATCAACCCTTGGATGCCGAGTGAACACGTATAGGGCATAATCATACTAACAAAGGGTACAAAGGAAAAAACTCATAAAAATACATGAAAATAATTTTCTGTTAGAAGATAAAATATTATTCTGAAAAAAATGGTAGCATAGAAATGACCTAGGACACTCCTAACAAAGGGAAACTACATAGAAGAGGCATTTTGGGAACATGAAGGAACTACAAAGATTAGTAATAGTGCAATGTAATAGTTATGAATGACACACCTAGTTATGAACTATACAGGAAGTAAAGATTAGGCTGAAGAATAATAATATACATGAATGTCATTAATCCTACAAAAATAAATTAATAATCTTACTTCAAACTCATACTTCTGCTTTATAGCACAARTGATAGCTTTCTTTAGCCAACTCTTCACCATTTTATTGGCTTTTTTTACTGATCCCATCTTTACTGATCGTTTCCGTTGAGGTGATACATCAAATGTTGTCTTGAAATTCTTACAGATAAAATCTATCACTTTTGCCTTATTAAAAACCAAACCCATACAGTGTCTGTTTAAAGACACACTGTATTTTGTGCCATCATCAGGTTGATGCTCATGCATACCTGAATTATTCTTTATTATTTTTTAAATGGTCTCAGGTTAAGAAAATTCTCCTTCTCCTTGGTGTTTTTAAATTTAGGTTGTTTACACCTAAACCTGATGCTTACCCACTTACCTGCTACTTGTCTCTTAAAGGTTTTAGACCAGCCAGTTTATGGAGCCAGTGACAAGTAAGCACATCTATGAAAATAYAGCAATACTTTGTGTAGTGAGCTGTGGTGTAGGTAGAAGTACTGGGCACCAGGTTATGGTTCTAGGAACAGACTGATGAGCTCTGCTAGGTAATGCCAGTTATGTGCAGAGTCCATTCACATACATCTGCATTTTATTCTAAAGATTGCTGGGGCCATCCTCTTCTTATTTTTCCACACCTAATTGATTGAGAAAACCAGAACACCACAATAATGCATTTGACCCTGCATTAATTTCACACTACACTTATATAAAGAGACTTACTGCCATTCCTAAAAAAACAAACTTTCATTAGAAGGGTATTATGTATGAGATATACTGCCCAGAAACTTCCAAGCAGGTGGCCAGAAATATGCTCTTTCATTATCTGGGGCATTCCAGCCCAGCACTAATTCAGATGATGAAAACYGTGACTAAAATAGTTACTGTTCTCACATTGTATTGTGTGTCATACAGTTCAACAGAATAATTAAAATCCCTTGTAGTGGAGCTGCTGGTTTTTCCCATATTGTTCTTATTCATTCAGCATTTTGCATGAGGGATTTTCTCAATTTCCCAWATGATACATAATAAACATTTGTTTGCTGTCACCTCTAACTTGGTATCATTAGTACTACATGAAAGTATTGGGAGCTATTGTTATTTTGAAAGTGGTTTATCTAAATATTTAAGTAATCTTCCTATAGTGTCCCTTTATAGAAAACTTTTAAGATAGTTGGGCCTATCAAATTATTGTATATTTGCAGAAGTCCCAATAGAGATCAATGAGAAGATCCTCCAAATACACTGATGARTGTGAAACACAATGAAAACAACCAGTAAATGTTTATAATTCCTAAATCATTGCATGTTTTTTCATTCTGTGCGACATCTGAGGCTCTTCATTGATGAAGAGAGAATACTGGATTACATGCACTACAAGATGAGATTTCATGAATCCTTACTGAAAAATGCCTTAAAGCCAGGATGATTTAGGGAATCAGTCTATGCACAGCCCATGAAAACATGTGAGTCTGAAGTTCTCTTTTGATGTGGATCAAGCATTTGCTGACRGGTTGTAACACATATCCTTCAGTCCACATGCATTAGGGAACTGTTAACCTTAGCAACTGCTCTCCAACAACCATTTGAGGAATAACCATCCTAAAAGTCATCCTTGGAAGAAAGCCAGTTGTGTCAAGATTGATTGGAAAGAAGGGAATGTCTGGAGATACTGAACATTTGCTGTAAGAGAAAGGGTGCTATATAAAAAAGAATAGGGCTTTTAGAGAGAAGATCAAGTTAAAAGTCCCTCATTTCAAAAAAGGCATCTTCTTTGGTTAAAGGTCAGGTCATGGAAGTGCAAGACAAATAGGGACTGAGGGTTTACAAAAGAAAGACTAGACATGCTCCAAAATTTTTTGTAAGTCAACAGAAGTAACATGAAAAGAAGGCAAGAAAATTTAGCTAAAATTTACATAAAAACAGGATAAGACATGAGAAAATGATTTTTTTTCTAAGTCTTTTATGCTTCCTATCCCAGAACTGTTAATAAAGGAATTCTACATCTACTGATTGACAAAACTTGGAATATTAACTATTCTGTAGTTCCSTAACATGCAGGGCTGGCCAGCTGGAATATCAAAAGTTCAGCCTTGTCCACAGAGCATTAATTTTACTTCATGGGTTCCAGCTAGACTTAGATGTGTACACATGTGTTTAGAAATTCTGTTGTGCTAAAAAGAGCCAACTTTGTCCAAATGACAACTGTTTATTTTCAGTTTTACTGTCAACTTTGTTCAGATGGACAGATCAAAGTATTAGGTTTGCCCATCAGTGAGTGACATCTGTAGTCAGCAGTTTTGCTCGCAGACATTCTTAGGCTAAAGAGGTGGTGTGGTTTTGGGAGAAGGCAAATACCTCTTGCAAATCACAGGTAGAAGGACTTCCTTATAAACTCCAACTTAGTCCCTGCAAGTCTGTGGGACATCTTTGATAGCTATATTGTCACAAAATTATTCATGCTTCRGGAGAAGAAAGCTATTTCATATTAAAACAGCCAGATGTAACAGCAGAAATGATTTTAAGATTTACTAACTTCCTAGATTTTAGCATTCTAAACCAGGGGATAAGTAACAGCTTGCATAAAATTGCTAATATTACCATTGTGTCTATTACTAATTTGTATCCTTTAAGTTTTTCATAGCACACCATCTTTCTTTTCATATAGATTATACATGACMAGAGCTGTAATTGAGGAAGATATTTTGGGTTTATCAATTTAGAAAATCCAAACATTTGAATAAGAATTCATGAAGTCATGGTGAAAAGACCTATTGTCTACATTAGTATCTCAGTGTTTTCTTGCACTTAAACTACTCCACAAAATACAGGTTTGTATTGTAAAAAAAGCAACAATAGAAAATAAGTCAGAAACTGTCACACTCTTCCACATTGTCTGGAAAGAATGAGGAAGTGAAGATGTTAAATGTTTTTTGATCCCTCTCTCACATCTTACCTAAAGGATCATTGAAATCCATCAGCTGTTTCTAATTAGTTTCTAATGACCTGAGAGTTCTGCAAGTTTAGCATCTTCTGTATCTCATTTTATTTCCCTTTTGGACTAAAATGATATCAAGAGGGCTAAAATGAAGATAAACCATAYCTCCATGATCCCTCTGGTTATTGGACCAGAGACATAAATACAGGAAGGGCTAAGGGTAAAGACCATCATCAACAGTAGCTTTATAACCTGTATTAACAAAAAAATACAGGAGTGATTGTATAACCATAGAGTCTATWAATTTACCCTTTATAAACTTCAGAGTTGAGTCCAGATGGTTTTTTAACCTCTTGAAAAGGATTACAAAAAAGTTGAATCTTTCCTGGAAGATTCAGTAATTAATCTGCTACACAGATTAATAAGAATAAAAGAATAAAAAAGAATAAAAAAGAATAAAAAAGAAAAGTAACTCAGCAGCAACCTGTCTCAGGTGAGTTGTGGAAAACAAAATTATGAAGGACCAGATTCACATTTTTGTTCATTAATTACTATTTGGTATCCTGATAAACTTAGCAGTTTAGGAAGTGATCGAAGTAATTATGAAATTGGCACTGACTATGGAAAATGCATAAAATCCTCCAAGGTTTCAAAGTTAATTAGCTAAATATTAAAGTAATCAAAGTGCTGAATTTTAAAATTTATAATAGTAATTTTAATTTATAATAGTAATATTTGTGAATACTATGGTTATATACCTGTTTCTTATTTGCAAATAAATGAAGAGGGAGTAATGTTAGTCCTTAGTAATCCTTAGTGCAACATTTTTTAGTTGCTTTTTCAAATTTGGACTCATTATAGCTATATAATTGGTTATATATCATACTAAGCACTCATTCAGTTGTAAAACATCTCCACATATTTTAACTTAGAACTGTCTCAAGGTGATGAAATAGACACAATACAAAATTTCAGGGTTGTAAAGCAAGGCAGAAAGGCTTTGAAGAGCTGTTGAATCTATAAATCTCACAAACACTCTAAAATATGCCTCGAAARAGTGACCAAACTTGTCATTTAAAAGGAAAAAAAAAATACTGACAATATTACATGCCAAGACTGAGATGGTAAAGTCACCATGATTAAAATGGAGTAATTCACTTTGAACTAACTCTAGTTGACTCCTCTAAYGTGCCTGAGGATTGTCTGTGGCAAGCCCAGAGGAAATCTTTTGTGCTTCAGTGAGCAATAAGCCTTGCAAATCATTATTCTTTCAAAGACTAACATAGGGGATACCAGTAATATTTGGGCTTTTTCTTGAGCCCCTAGGTGTTCAAGGTACTAATTCAATACATAAACGTTTAAGGTTAGATTTCTATTCTATGATTTACACTATTTGCCCTTCTTAAAACATAACCAGGAGTGTCTCAATGGAAAAAAAMCCAAAACACCAGAACCAAAGCAGAAGTGGCCTTGTTCAATAATCCATCAAATATAAAAAATAAGAATACAATTTCTCTAAGCAATTCACACAGTATGCAATCCACTAAAAACAGTGTTATCAATAAAATCTCCAGCTAAACTGTGTTTTCTATTGTTTTAAAGGCATWGCCTACACATTATTACATATTTTTGTTTTGTTTTGTTTTCTGGAAATACCAAGCAATCTGTTACAACCAGCTGGTTTGTAATCCTTCAGTGACAGAACTGTGGTAGGATTAAGAAACTCTTGTGTTGTACTTCTTGCTCTGCAGTGATAAACATGCAACTTCCATCATAAGCATACAGACGCCTGCATATCTTGCTCTGCACACTGTAAACAGCAGCCCAATATTCCATTGCTCCTTCTAGGGAAATAACTGCTTTTTGAATTAATCTTGCATCATAATTTTACAGGTTAGTTACTGTCACATCTTCCATTTCTGTAATTTTTAAAAATGGATTTTTCAKCTTTGTGTAAAATGAAGTCCAGCATTCATGTTATAAGCAGTGAATAGGTAAAACTTTAAAAACTTAGCATAGCCTAAACTTTGACTATRCCAGATCACCAAAGCCCAGAATTAGTTCACTCACTTATGTGGAAGAATTATAAATAAATGAAAATACATATTGTGCCCAGTGAAYGTCTCATCCTGGGAAGTTTTCAAGACCAGGYTTGATGGGGCTTTGAGCAACCCAGTCTAGAGAAGGGTGTCCCTGCCCAGAGCAGGGAGTGGGAACTGGCTGATCCTTCAGATCCTTTTGAACCCAAGCTATKCTATGATTCTCTGAATATAGCTGCAACAGTGCCTTTTGTTATTTGGAATCTAAATAGCAGCACTGTCTCATCTACAACTCACAGATGGAATAGCATTAGATTTCCAGGAGCCTATCCACCCACAACAGGGACTGAGTGAGACCTATATTTACAGATTCAYCCTATTCAAACACACTGGGCTTCTAGAAGCAACTTATCAGTCAAAGATAGTACCCCATTCAAAGCTGCTGCAACATTAATGTTGCAGCTTGTCTCCATTTTTCAGCTAAATAGAGGTTTTCTTTTTCACATCACATAAAGTCCTCAACCAGCTCAGGCCTTCTAATAAATTGCTAACTCTGTTACAATATATCTTCTATTATGCCTCTTGTTACTTTAGTAAGACAGGAAATTAAAGCTATAAAACACTTTCAAAATGATAGGGCACACTCCGGCAGTCATTTTTCTTATGTTCCAGTATTATTCTTCAAAAGACCTTTTATGATACTAATATTAAATTCTTTGAAGTCTGAAGAATCTGTTGAAAGTGTTGAATTTCTAAGATAAAATGCTCAAATATTGCATCTACTCATGCATTTATTAAAACTGAGAATGTGGGATGGAGTTRAAAAAAAGCACAAAATGCAATGCAGCTAAATAATATATGACCTGATACATTTTAGATCCACATTAGAGAGTACAATGTGTAGAAATTTGATTTAATGCTAAGGAAAATCTATTTTGCTTTTGTCTCACCTTACGTGGCCAAATGCACACCAGATGTGGTCATTCATATAAAAGGTTGGTAACTGCACACTGAAGCACAGAAAACCAGACAAATACTATAATGGTCACTTATTCAGCRTGCTCACATTAAGGAAATTGAATCAAGCTTATGAAACTATGCATTCTTTATTAACCCCATAGAARAAGGTCACATTGACTGCTCTTCTAATGGAATGCACACTAAAAAGATTGAAAGGCATMATGTGAAAGAGAAGCACAGAAAATGCTAAGTCTCCTGATGAAACATTACCAAAATGAAATTAATAAATATATTGAAGGATTTATCTCATTGTTAAGAACTAAATACACATAATTACATCTATTTGGAGGAAGAAAAGAAAGGAAAAAGAGGAAAGGGAAGAGCCAAAAAAAGAAGAAAAATGAAAGAAAGAAAATGAAGAAGACAGAAAGAACAAAAAAAGGAGAAAAAAAATAAAACTAAGCTACCAAAGGTTATACTCAAGGTCTGTTAGGTATTAAAGATTGGACTCAATGATCTCACAGTTCTTTTCCAAGATAAATAATTCTAAGATTCTGTATTATTATAATGTCAAATATGTAGCAGAAGTAGGTTCTTTGCTTACTAAGTGGGCACAGTGCAGGTGTTCAATTARGAAGCCTAAGAGAAGAGTGAATATTCACTATGTAGATCCTGATTCCTCAGTGATTTAAATTCTGTATTCATTTTCCATTTCACTGTAGCAACTACTTAGTTTTCCAGTTTCATTTGATCTGTTTTATAGAGTTCAAAAAATCTTTGGTGGCAGTTCTAATTTAGTATATGTACACTTTCATTYAGCAGTATGTACCAATATCCTGTTAGAAGGTCCAATGTTGCCATTCTGATTTAAATTTACTGGTTCAAATTAAATATAAGGCTTCTACTTCTATACACTAAAACAATRGAAATGAGGTGTAAATACAAAAGGTAAAAATTAAAGGCTATTCTCTCAATTCTATCTAGTTCTGCATTGTCCACTTTTTCCTTATTTAGCAAATGATTTCCTTTTTTTCATGTATTTTGGCTAGAAATTTAGTGGGCTAAGTCTAAGAAAAAAAACACTCAATAACTTATGTTTCCTTTTTCATTTTTGACACATTTCTTCTCTGTTGGAATTCCAAAGCAATCAACTACCTGGGGATATACACTTCTTCAGAGATCTCTTCTCCACTATATCAATTAACTCAAAAGCAATTTTGGATACCTTCCAATGTACTACCACCATCTGGTCTCCCTTAAGCCTCACAAGCTGGAGTAGACTTGAATTGGTCTGAATTATGGTAATTTTCTAAATTATTAACAAATTAGGCATGTTCTTATGTTGTTTCCTTTCTTTGATTTGTTAAGAAATTTCCTAGTGACCTAAAGAATCCTTGGGAATATTTTTAAACATTTAAAAGAGACTGCATGGGGATCTCACCTGACTCACTGCAATGTGATACTCTTCAAGAGCATGTCCCTTACAATTGTGATGGAGGAAACTGTGAAACATTMATTTCAGCTTCCACCTGATCTGTGRATCTACCAGTAATTTTTATGTAAAACAAGCTCATGAAGCAAAAGGTCAACTCATTAATCTCCCTGAATACAGAAAAGAGAAATGACTGGGCAACATGAGAGGCCCAAAGAAATGGAAGGTACTTCTGGACTTAGTTATGTGGAGATACCCATGAAAGAAATTTTTCAAGATTACAGAGTGGTCCTCTCCAAAGTTAGTATAGTAAACTTAAAACTTTTTCCTTTTTCTTTTCTTTTCTTTTTTTTTCAGTCAAGATAACATAGGGTTTTTTCCTATGTTTAGGTTTTATGGSATGTTTACCACTTGATAGGTACAGRAATGTGACTAAGATATGGCATGTGATACATGTTTTTCTTTCTCTGCCCAGGAGAACAATTYCTCTCAAAAYAGAAGCCCTTCTGTATTTATGCAGGGGGAGGAAAGAAGAAAAGTAGAAGTCTTTTTACATTATTCTATACTCCATTAAGATATTTTTGTTTMATATGGCAAGGAAATTTTGCATGTCACAGACAGACCTTGTGTAACTCCCTGTCTGTTCCCAGATGACTCTAGGTTGTTGTCCTTTACCTTTTACTCCTTATTTTTGCCTCTTCTTACTGTCATGTATAATAGATTAGAAATCTCTTCATAATTACCAATCCCTCAAGGCCAGTGTATCTTCTACCACCAGATCTGAAAACTGCACTTTAATTATGCATACAAAATTGGAAAAACAACTGTGACAGTAACATCACCAGTAAAATTATGGCATAAAAGAGCTATGAGAAAAATTTGCTCTGCCACACTTTGGGCTCCAAATTCTAACAGCTTCAGCATGTACACTTTTACTTCCWGCACTGGAGATTTTGTTAGTAAGAGGGAAGACTGCTACAGGAAATTATTGGAAACCCTATGGCTTGGAAACACAACAGACTCATTGCTAGAAGGCACAGAACTTCTAGGGAYTCTGTCATTGGCCAGCAGCCTTATGGCTTGGTACTGGGGAAACAAAAAAAGTTATCTTGGAGCCTTTCTTCCTAAAATATGGTATAATCATTGAACATTACATAAAACTTTGGTTTTAAAAAACAGCTTTGTGCATGAGTACAGGTGTGCAAATATTCATTTATAAATACATGCATTTGGGTGTCTGTGCATGTGTGTCTGTATGTGTACACATTCAGATGGYCATACTTACTGCYAAGTGTCACAGACTATGAAAAATCATATTTTGAGACTGTTCTTTTATTAAAGGTTTTTTTGACAATTCCTTATCAGAACCAAGCACTGAAGAAGTTATCCATTCCTAGATAGGAAGATATATTAAAAAGAAGACTGATTTGTAAATGCTATTATGTACCACATACCCTGAAAAGATAAATCTTAAAGAAATATAAACCCAAAGAAGGATTTGTGTTCTATATACAGAAATAAGATAGACTGGAAAAAAGAATCTCTGAAAATCTGAACAAAGAAAAAAAGGAATGTAAACCATTAGAAATAAACTAAATGTGAGYTATGCCCCTTGTTTTGCTGGGATAATATGAAGGCAGTGAGGTTTCCAGCTCTGAGCAAGAGGATTCTTGGTTCTAATCCCCAGTGAGCCAACCTCAGGCAAGTCATTCAGCTCTCCTTTGCTTCTGTCAATCCAGCTTAAAACCACAAAAAGCAGGTCCTCAGTGAAGCCAGATTCTGCAACTACGCCAAGATTTCTCTTGGGCAAATACACAGGGGAAAAAAGTACAAGAAGCAAACTAGATAAAGAAGGGGGAAAAAACATTCTTAATGGTTTGCAAGAGGTTGAACCCATGCTGACATGAAACATTTCCTAACAGATTATGAGATGTTATGCTGAAGTTGGTACATTTGCTATTGAGATTTCTCAATTTATGATACCATACCCTGCATAAAATATTTACTGTACTTTGACAATAATTTACCATCAAGAATTAGGATRCTTCCAGAGTAACAAATATAGGATAAATACATTGACAATTTAAGACATTAGAAATTTTAAAATAAAGGGATTTTTTCTCACATAAACTGAATCAATAATTCAGTTGTTCAGCACATTCCCCTCTGCTTCCAAACATTTTACTAGAAAGATGAATATGAGAATAGAATAGACAGCTTTAGGGTGTGATACACAAATAAAAGATAATGAAAACTAGAATTAAATTCATGGGCTGCATTTGTTTTCTCTGCATGCTTAATAGAGTCTCCCATTGTTAAGGACTCTGTAAGTAATCATAGATTTCTTATTTAGTCTACTGGAAGAAAGAAAATGAGGTACTATGAGGATTAAAATGACACAAATTATAAAATAGATAAAATATACATGCATGGGCTACTCAGTTGGTATTTTTTCTGCCAGCATGTAAAAAAATTATAGATGCAGTAAATATTTGAGAAATCATTCTCTTTACAGCATTATGCATGGAGTTGTCAGTTTTCACCACTGAGCTTTGTTGATTTATATCAAATACCTAATTTAAATATAAAAGGGATGGTTACACTTATAGCTCACTTGAGTATTTAGGAATACCTACTGATATTGCACCACTTCTTTTTTTTTTATTCATACAAAATAATCCGTACAAATAAGTAGGAGCAATGCTAATCAGCAAAAGAAACAATGGCCATTTTTTTGCTTTTCTAACACATTTCATTASAGCCTTTAAACAAACAGAATAGCCAGTGTACTATACAATATTCATTCTATACATATACTGCAATTGCCCTGATGAAGAAACTATTAGGTGTGACTGTTCTCTGATATGCATTACTTTGGCACACGTAATCATCTCTGTGTTTCCTCTAACTTGAGAAAACATTCTTGCACTCATCACACCTGTGCTGCAGTTTACTTAATGAAAATACATTAAAAGGTATTTTCTGCCACATTGCAAATAAAATTTTGAACTGCTGCATTATCAGTGAAGAATGAGATTAATTTACTTCCTTACAATGCTGATAGGATATCCTTTGCAGTCGGGGTCCAAGCATTTCTCATGCTTTGGATTCCTTTTCCTCTTATCTGTTGGARGGACACTGTGGGTCAGTCATGCAAACTGCATATTTTTTCCTGCCAAGGACAGCAGAGAGGAAAATAAAAAAATAGCTGTCCTATGACATTGTAGTGGGGGCAACAGGTTTGGAAAGAAAGCATGTGAAAAACAGAAGTGTGGACAAAAGAGTGACTCTCCCACCAGCATGGGTCTATGGGAATAGACTTTTATAGCTGGCACAGACTTTTATCACTGACTGGGAAGTGAATGGAATATAACCAAAGAACCAGCTGGCATCTAAAAGCAAAATAACTACACTAAAAGATATGTATACTTAGAAGTCTGCTAGCAAAAGTAGGAACTTGAATAATTTAATTCAGGACCCCGATACAGGTCATCCAAAATCTCTGCCTCTACTCTTTAATCTGTGAACAGATAGAGGAAAAAACTTCATGCATTTTTTTATGTCAAGTCATTACAGGATTTTGAGAAAGGTGTGGAGCCAAGTACCAAAACTGCTTACTCACAGCAGAYAGGAAGAAAACCATTTCTGCAGCTGGAAATCACAAAATGTCATGCCTGCTGGATATTCTCTGGGCCTTCAGCAATTCCCAAATCAGTGAACCCCAAAGAAACCTGAATTCTTTGAAAAAAGTTTGCAAGAATTTAATCCTAGGGTTTAATCCTTCACAGCAAGAAAACTTCATGTTAGAAATTTGAAAATGCTTAGTTAACTGTATAAATTATTCCATCACCTCTTCTCTAAGATTGGATATTGTAATTCAGAATTCAATTTTTGACAWTTTCTTCCTTTTTTTTCTATTTTAATTTTATTTTAAAATTTCTATTTTCAATATCTTTCTAGACTAAATCAGAGTCATATGAAAAAAGAAGTGCTTTTGAAACCTGTCTTAACTGATTTGGTTCCAGTTGATCCACAGCCCTACTCCASGTTTAAAGACTAATCATTTTCTCACATAGTGCTGTGTCAAGTCAGTGTTCTGGCAGTAATACATACCCCAAGTTATGCTTTCAGGAGGCATTAAAAAATAGCTTGATTTGGTGTAGTCCTAGTGCTGCCCCCAAAATATAACATAAAGGTATGCTGGTAAGCTTATAATTAGAATATATTTCAGTAAATTGTTTGGTGAGTGACACAACACAAAGGAAAGGTAACTTTCTTTCCCTCTCCTTCTAATTTGAAACTTAGGGCAAACCAGAATAGAATTACTGGTGAGGATGAAGGAATATGCTCATGTCTGCTAAAGATGCCACATGCAGGCATCTGGAACTGCTTAATTATCTTCCATTCTGGATAGGACTAAAATGATATTTTCTGTTTCTTAATCAAATCTGTTCAGACATGACACATGCACTCGTTCTCATCAAGGACTAAGTRCATGACAAGCTTGAACTTTTAACATCAAATACTTCTGAGATACAGGAAAGCAAAAAAAGGTCAGAACACTGCCATAAAACTGAAATGTGTAAATTTTTCACAACATTGTCACTCAGAATTTATTCCCCTTATTTTCTCTRGCTTTTCTGAAGTAAGCCACCAGTGATCTAAGATTAAGAATGAGAAATAACAAATTGAACATGTATTTCCTCCCCTTGGAAGATAAAATGAGTGAAAATCAGCCTTGGAATACAGCAGTTCATGTTAYCTTCCCTTGTGAGTTGCTGTTCAAACTACAGTGCAATAGCATCTAATCTGAATGCGGAGGCAACAGCCAGATATCACCCAAGAATATAATGGCATGTTTCAGAAAAATAACAAGCTAGCTACCTGATWTTCTAGCTCCTTGCAGAGGCTGGATGCACCACTGCTAGCAGGTAGGGGCTCTTTTTGTCAAATGACTTAAAATGGTGATCAAGAGGCTAGGGGTTAAAGAACACAAATATATTTACTGATACCTCAGTACCCTGAACCATAAATTGGAGGTTGTTATAAAAATACGTCTCTATTGAAAATTAATAAAATTTCCCATTTATTAAATTTTCTACTATGCTATTTTTCAAACATGATACTACTGTTAAATAGTAAAAAATCAACCAGCTAGATGAACATTTTAAACTAAATGAATCAATATGTAAAAAAAATCAGCAGTAATAAAAGCCCGCATTCAAAAGGAAAACAAAACAAACAAAAACCAAACCAAACCAAAATCCAAACTTTAAGGAATTCCTGGCTTGATCCAGAGCACTTCATTTCCCCTATACCCCTGTATTACCCAACTGTGGATTACCACACAATGGCTCAACATCACAATTCTCACTTTCAAAACAACTTTTTCTCCACTTTCCTTTTTCAAGTTTTCCATCTCCACAGAAAAAAGAAGGGGAAATATTGGTGTGAGCATTTAATTAGCCCATACTTTTGTGTTGAATAATGCGGTAGCTACYGACTTTTAGACYGTGTTGATAAATGAAATAAAATGGTCACTTAAAGCCAAGGAGGATGTAGTAGTTCTAACTCTACCAAAATGGGATTTTGGTAAAATTTTTCCTGAATTAATTTAACTGCAGCCATCAAACTTTCTACCATAAATCAGCTGGCAAAATTTTATGGACTTTTTCTTAGACACATGTGCCCATTCCCTTCTTCAGAGGTGAAAGACTTTCTTTCCCCAACTTGCAGCACACTTTAATGTGAATCCCCTACTGCATGCACTCATAATAAACTTCTGCTTTTCTCTGTTCAGTGTCACAGAACACTTTTTTGCACTGCAATTAAAATCTTCCCTGATCAAGGCAGCAGGAGTAGGACCTGTTCCTGCAGAGCTGCCCCACAGCCTGAGGCCAGGATTGCCAGGCCAGGGCTGAGAACAGACAGCTATCATCAGTTCCCTGTCTGGGCATCCATCCACGCCCAGACAAGGATGGCACCTGGGCTACAGGTGCAGCCCAGGAGCCAAAAAGGAAAATCCTCTTACGTCCCTGCAGTTCCCTGTGTGTTCTGAGGGATGTGGGGGTGGGAAGGTGAGCCTGGGTACCCCTGGGGCCCTTCAGAGRCCCCTGCCCCTGCTGCCCAGAGCAGCAGCACCTGTGTGCCCTSTGGTCCTGCAGAGACCCTGCTTCTGCATTCATCTGGAATTTGGATGTTTTAATAAAACACATCCTAAGACAACAGAAGCTCCCTGGAATCCCTTTTTCGTGCCCACTGTAGTAAAAGTGGGTGGGCATTGGGACTACTCCATTTCAGAGCTGTAATAACTGATGGTTTCAACCTGGCATATCATGTTTTAAGTCTGCTGAAGGGCAGAGTATCACTCATTGTCTTTCTTCTTTGCATTTGGATTCAAGTAGTGCAAGGTATGTGTGTTTACATCATGAATGACAGAAAAAAACATCAGCTTCCATCTTCCCACTGTTTTTTATCTTCGTGTTGCTATAGGAAACGTGATAGGTAATTAACTAGGAGCATAACAAGAAAATATTACAGCACCAMTTTATCAATGTACAACATTTAACATGTAACCAAACTTCCTCCAGCTTTTGTCAAACTCGTTTATAAAGCTAGAACACTTCAAGAAAATCTGCTCCCCAGAAGCTTTCACTTAGAGCTTCAGCAGTCATCAGCTCCTTTTTCTAGCTGACACCCTCCCCTCACAGAGTTAGATACCAGGCTTTCTCAGGCCTGAATGTAGTAATGGTTTATATGAAGGGCACTGTTACTTTATATGAAAGGGACAGGAGGGTGAATTAACTTTTCAAAATAATGGAGTGACAACTCAAATTTGAASGACAGCCCACTTGGCAAAATTCCYTAAATTAAATCTGAAAATTATGTGGATAGTTCAAGGARAGCGTTATGTTTAACTATATTCATAAATAAAGTGCACAGAAAGTTTTCCTTTGTGCTTCCTTCCCAGTTCTAATGCCCCTTAATTCTAAAACAAAAGTATAGCAAGCAGCACTGGAAGAATTCTATCTTTCATGCACTGGGAGYTTTATATAAAAGGCCAGATCTCTGACTGTTTCAAAGGGAATATTTTCGACAAGATTTCTGATTTTGTCGTGCAGTGCTGTTCATTTTTATAAGCTTTTATGTCTGCCAGCATACTGATTGTTCACACTGACACAAGGTTTACACAAATAGCAAATGAGAATCACCAGTATATGAAGAAAATATAGCTGYTACATTACAATCAAAATATTATTAAATTAGTCAGTTTTCATTTAGGTACTATAATAACTTTTGACTATCCAAGGTTTTAAAGGGAAAGTTCTGAGGGAGCTTGGCCAGTTTAGCCTCAAGAAAAGATGATTGAGAGGGGACCTCATTAATGTATATAAATATCTAAAGGRAGTGTCAAGAGGAGGGAGCCAGGCTTTTCTTGGTGCCAACCAATGGAACAAGAGGCAGTTGGCCGATAAGGATGCCCTGAAAGTTCCACTTGAACATGAGGAAGAACTCCTTAACTGTATGAGTGACCAAGCACTGGAACACATTGTCCAGAAAGGTTTGTGGAGTCTCCTGCACTGGGATATTCAAGAACTGCCTAATTCTGCATTTTGTGCAGTTGTGCTCTAGGTTTTTTCTGCTTTAAATAGATTGGACTATATGCCCACTATGGTTTTGTCCAACCTGACCCATTCTGTGGTTTTGTGACGTGCTCTAAAATTATCACTACATAGAAGTTTTTRAAAAATCCTGGTCAAGCGACAAGACTACAGAGTAAATTTACAATACATGCTGAGAGTAAAGTGCATAATTGTCTGTGAATAAGTACTAATTGGAATGCCAGTTAATAAAAATAATCAGTTAAATGTTCTTCTAAATTATTGTTTAAATGTGACCATAAGATTGCTAGACATCTGTAAAATAACACCTTCTTTCTTAGAACTATGAATGACTAGTAACTGCCTGCAATTAAAAAAGCTAATTGTTACTAATGGTTAATGGATATTAATTTTCTAGTAGTTTGGATTCAAAGAAAAAGGAGTACATTCTAAGGAAAAAGCATGCCATGCTGATTTTTCTTGTCCATCACTGCAAGGGTATAAGTATCTTATGTCATGAACAGTGCTTGTAAGTAGAACTGGCACCTTTACCTCTGTRTGCAGCTTCTCTTTTCAATAAATAGCTCAACTGCCTTTTGGTAATGTAAATCAGCAGCCTATCTGGCTCCTACCTCAGGGATACATACAGTATCCTGTAAATTTTGTATCTTTGGTTACAGAGGCGATCAAGGCGTGAAATTTCTCACAGACACTTATGAATGTAGGCTAAGAAGTCCTTGAATGTCCTGGTGTGTTTTCTGTCAGATAGCACTAGGTTTGTTGCTTGGCACACAGGCTATCTTGTGCAATACAATGTGTCTACCAATTTCCATTCACTAAATGCAGCTGAGATACTATATTTAGTTGGTGACAAATTTAATTGTTGTATTCTCCTAGTTCATCACGTAAAGTGATCTCTTAGGATGTTGGTCAAAAGCTTGGGCTGATTTTCTTTTGGAGACAGGCTGGATGATTCACCTGTTTGCTAAACCTCCTTAAAACCCTGCAGAAAATTCTGTGCATATTCTTCTTGAAAACCTGTGGCAGCAGATACAGATATAGGGGGAGACTGTAATGATTACTGACCTGTGTTGGAGGGCTGTGGTAGATTTACTACAGGGTCACTGAATGAACAGTTTGAAAGCTATTGGAAAGTACTCAAACTACAATTCTTTACTCTCTTTAACATGTCTAGACTTAAAAAATTTGGATGAGGCCTTTACATGATGATAGCATTTCTACCTGGTATAAAAATAACTAATTTGCCTCACTCAGCAACAGAAGATGATACTGACTGGAGAAGAGAACCTTGTTGCTTCTAAACAGAACCTTAGAATTAAAATAAATCTGGCTTTTAAAATGTCTTTTTTCTTTTAATTTTCTGTGTTTAAAAAATGATGCTCAGGAGAGCAATCTCAGCTACAGCTTGAAGAAAAACTGATTTGTGTAAAAATGTGGTAAATGTCTTGGTTCCACTTGTTTTAAAATTTATTGTATAGTGATCAGTTTGTTGACAGAACATCTGCTCATTTCATCCTTTGCAGGCTCAAATCTGTATTCCACTTCTGCTCTGTTTTCAAGATAGAATATCTTGACATATTTTTGGCTCTACAGYCATATTTGGTGTCAAGAGAAAGATTTCCATATTTGTCTGTTGCTCCTATGAAAAAAGAAGCAGTCATGGAAMTGATTTTTCATGCATATTTTCCCCAGATGTTAATTCAAAAACGGAATGATCCCAGATATGTACAGAACATCCAGATTAACTTGAAAAGTCATCAAAGACTTAGATTTTTCAATGGCAGGACATGGTTAGAAGCCATTGCCACTTTGGGATAAGTTCTAAGGCTGTACAGAACCAAGTCTTTGAAATATCAAAGACTGCCTGTACCATTTAATTAAAGAGGGCCAGTGAGAAGTCTTAGGCTCTGGAGCTTACTAACATTGATAAGCTCAATCTAAGGAGTCTGTGCTCCTAAATCACTTTGCAGACCTGCACTGTGTTCATGAGGTCCTTTAACATAACTGTGCTTCCTTGTCCAGCACAGAGGGTCTGTGAAGGCTGTTCTGCTGCTGCTTGCAGTGCTGCTGTGCCTCAGGAGCCTGGGGCTGCTGCTGCTGGCTCACAGCAGGGTTTCAGGGTGCCAGGCACGCCGGGGTGGTGCTGCAGGSCTGAACCCAGGGCAGTCTGTGCTCTCTGCTCACCAGGGCTGCTCTCTGCTCACACTGGGGCTGCGCACAGGCATTGTCCCAGATTGTGCTGGCCCTGGGTTGGAGTCTCATTTTTCCCAAGAAAGATATGAAAAATGGAAGAGTATAAATGATTAGAAAATGCAGGTTTTAAAGTGTTTTGTGGGGTTTTCTTGGAACTTGTCAAGAAAGTATCATTTTATAGATATATTATTCTCTATGGGACTTATTAAAACCAAATAATGGTTTTTATAATTGCTYTCCTCTTCCRTAARAATAGTTTAGATTTCTGCATAGTTWAGTAACTTAACCAAA
>CADDXX010000637.1:258338-300332 GCA_902810485.1 Alauda arvensis
TTTTTCCCCCTTGTTTCCCCACGGACGTTTTCCCTCCTCCTATTTCTCCCCATGAATACAGAGYACCAAAGTGCTTCCTGTTCTCAGCTACAGGACACATGCTGGGTGCAGCTCTTGATGTTAGCTCAGCAAGGGCTACAAGTAGGCAGCACAGTGAGTTAATGGAAGAATAATTTAAAGTGAGCTTGGGTGGTTGAAAAAGGGACCCACACATAGTGGTAATAAAGGCTTGCCTTTTTTGTTTCTGTTAGTAGCTGTTGATAATTTCAGATCTTTCCTTTCAAAATCTATTTCAAGTCAAATCTGRAACAGCTAAGTCTATTGAACTCTTATCTGTCACTTTTCTGATAATTTCTGTTAATGCTACTCTGTGCACATTGATGATAACTATATAAAGAATAAGTACCATTAAGAACAGTAATTTGGAATATGTCCATTTATTATTGTAGAGTTTTCAATAAATTATTTTAATTTTTCTTCTGCAATAAAGAATAGTATATTCATTACAGCTCTTGAATAAATCCAGTGGCAAATTATATATTTTTCTCTTTCTATTAAAGATATTTTGACATTAACCTTTCGTACTCCAAATAAATTTTAAGCATACGTGTTCTGATACAATAGTGAAGATGTCATAATCAATATTTCTGTGGTTGGGAATCCACAGATTCTACTGATTTATCAGATCTTTTGCTTCACAAAACAACCCAGATTTCCATTTCAGAAAATTATTGGTTTTAGATAGYCACTTAATAGCTCAGTACAGAGAAACTCCTTTTTCTTAGTTGCTTATCCTTTGCCATTACTGTTCTACCACCTTTTTATTCTTCCTCAAGTCTCATTACAGAAAAAAAYCCCAAAGTCATTTTGTAGTGAAAATAGGATAGAAGAGAAAGTCAATTCTTGCAGGTGAGAATAGAGATGTGCAGCTTACAACTTAAAAAGAAGACACGAAACGCAGAGATCTGGACAAGAAAAAGAACCAGTTGATCTGTGGATACTACTCAGTGCATTCCTTCCTGGATGCATCCCTGCTTAAGATTCTTAAAACATTCCCCAGTGTGCAAAAGACCTTCTCCTTTACCTTGCTAGGCTGGGGGAAGTCAGCAATCACCATGAAGAACCTGATGATAATGGTCTCAGAATTTTGCTGGTCGTGGCCAAAACAAACATGAGAGTGCAGTCAAAACCTTTAGTYGTGAGGAAAAATTAAGGGGAAATTTCAGCCCTCCTGGTAAAGTCTCTAACTTGCAACAAACTGTAAGAGGAGAAAAGTTATAAAGAAAGACATCTTTGGAAATTAGTAGTCCAGTAGGCTAAAAACAGCTTCAGCAAGTTTCACAGAACAGGACATAATGTGTCTCCTTAGTAAGAAAYGGAGAATGAAATTATCAAASTGCTAATGGGCAGGTACAAGAGAGGCTTYTTTCACATCCTCTTGCAATAAGCTAGCTCATTTCTTACTTGAGAGAAGGACCATGCTTGAGACTGAGGGGATACTGAAGTTATTGGCTATTTGTTTCTCTGCTGAAGTTCCAACAATGCTTTCCCTCAGCACTCACTTTCTCTGCCCAAATGGGATGGCKGCTCCTCCCTAGGGATCTTGCCTGSGACTGGTTTCAGTAGTCAGTAAYAAATGYGCTYGCAYTACAGGATCCTTATGGCTCCYKCAAAAGGATTYAYRTGACTCTTAACCAAAAATATTAAAATCATTTGCAAAAACAGTCCCAAAGAGGAAATATATGGCTTTATAACTCGTGATATAAAGTGGTGGAAACAAGAATTCAGAACAATTTGCTCAAAAATAGAAAATTTTKTGAATGAAAATGAAAAGACTAATCTTAAAAATTAACACCCAGAAAAGATTGGACAAGGTTGAACTTTTAGATATAGAGTGAGGTTGTTTTTTTCTTGTAGAGTTGGGTACCCTAMAAATGTGAGAATCAAATAAAACAATATATTGATCTGAATCTCTCTAGAAATGCAGGCACAAAAAAGAGAAGAAACCAGCTTCTTTATTTGATTATATCAGCACTCACTTTTCTGAAGTTAGCAGTTCTATTGTGCTTATCATCATCTCAGATGCTGAAAGGGATCTACTTCTGCTCTAATTAGCTGTGTTTTAGTTAAACATGTTATGTCTTTTACCTTGAAATTTCTGACATGCAGAGTAGCAGCAATTATTTCTCTAGGGCTTTTAAAAGCCAACAATTAGTATTTGCTACATTATGCAAAGCATAATACTCCAATTGTACTTTTAGGGTTTTATGCTTTTTAATGTAYGCTTTTTAATTTTTGGCTTCTAATAAAAAAATGGATTTTAAAAATCTTGATAAGAAGGTGCTAATCCAGACTTGAGTAGACTAAATCTTATCCCTAGACTTATCTACACATCTGGAAGAGATTATGGCTTTCAAGCTACAGGTTTTTATAGACAAAAACATCTATGGAAATGGTGACGTAGGAACAATCAGAACATTAGGTCCAGATTAAGGAACCAGGGCCCAAACAGGTAAGGAGTTATATCCATGCTTAAGAGTAAAATATTTTCTAGTGATTTACTGGCTTTTCCATTTAGAGTTCAAGTTCTCCAGGAAGGCTTTATAACTGAATTATCAMAAAGAATATTGCATTTCAAGATAAACTTCTGCTGTTTGTGTTAATAGATACCAACGATCCATTTCGTTTTTATGGTACAAAAAACAATGCTTACACTGAAATGCTTTTAAAAAAGCATAAATAGAACTTAAATCTTTAGTGCCATCTCAAAATGCAYTGGTTAGTTTTTAATTATCGAACTGTCAGTGTTTTAAAGGAGCTTTTAAGAGCATTTAAGTATTGCTTGTTTGGCTTTCTACGCAACTGAAGAAGAAAATTATATAGAGCACACATGAGCACAGCACAGGTAAAACAACTTTAAGCAACAGCCCAAAATCTACTCCTTCACTGTGACAGCTTACTAATGAGAAATTACTTCCAAAGGTCATAGCTAGAAATGAATTCACAAGTAAAAATTTATCTGTTGATGCCCACATAGTAAGATATTTCAATTATTCAACCATCTTATTCATTACCTATCCTCTCATTTAGTCTTCTTGCAGTCCTTAGAAATATATTTTAACACACATTACCTTAATATTTAGGATGAAGCATTAAAAATCCCTAATCATTATTTATTTTCTATCTGCTGGACAATTTAAGGAAATGCCTGTGTATAACGTTCTATATAACTTGCTGATGTTTGTGAACTATTAAAGAGAACAATGGTTCTTGTCCTAGGAAGACTAGATGAATGCAGTTCTTTCAGTTTCAGTACTGTAAACTCTTTAAAGTTTGCTTTTCAACCCTGTATGCTATTTGCCAAATTTTTATAGCTATAGGGTCTCCCACTGGATAAGCTTGCCATCAGGAAATAAGGAATGTCAAGGTACAAACAGAAGTATTGCAAGATGAAATTTACTATCTTTGTAGCTTTAACTTCAAGATAAGAGGAATATAATTTTGCCCCTGGCAAAATCTTCTCTCCACGGAGAAAATTAATGTTGTACAAACCCACTTTTCCCATTCACTGGGACTCTGCCATGTCTTGTGCCACAGGTTCTTAGTCTGCACCTCTAACCTTGTGAAAAGGGCCTCCAAGCAGTCAAATATTAGTTTGGACTCTAAGATTTGAAGCCGCAGCAAGAATGATCTAGATACAACATTTTTCCCACCAGTCTGCAATAAGGTTAAAAACTTTGAGTGCAAACTCCTATACTGTTGGTATATCTGTTGGTTTTAAATCATTATACAATTTGATACCATCAGCAGTATGAATTATAATTTACATTAGGTCCAAAAAGAAAGCTGGACATTTTTTTTCAGTTTATCAGCATGGATAAATTTCACATCCACATCTCCTAAAATTAAAGTAGTGGGAAAAGCATACTCCTCAGAAGATGTTTCTCATTAACAAGCACTATAAAGGGGTCTGCCAGTTTTGTCTGGGATAGACAGCACATTAGCAAGTATGGCCTATGTTTTGGATTTATGCCAGAAACAGTGTGGATAATACAGGCATGTTTTAGTTGCTGCTGAGCAGAGTTCACACAGAGTCAAGGACATTTTTGGTGGTCACTCCACCCCTCCAAAAAATGCCTACTGCTTTTTGGTTTGGGGGACTTTTTTTCCCCCCAGTTTTATACCACAAGTCATTTCCACACTTATTAAAGSATGTTCAAGTGGTACATTTTACCAAGACTCCTTTTTCCCTTCTTGTTTGAGGTTAAAAAGCATGGTTTGATCAGAGGACAGCAGTTATGCACAAGAGACTCCTCTRTGCTAAATTAGAAGGTTTCTCATGCCTTGTAGTGCTGCCTCTKGATTGGTAGGATGTGTATTTTGATTTATTATTTAAAATTATCTCTCACTGTATGTGAAACCYACAATTTTCAAAAATAAAAATTGAATTTAATTACATTTTAGTAAGAAAAATGGTACATGTGTAAAAGTTCTGTGGCCATATTCACCTGAAAAGATCAACTAAACTTACTCTGCTCAAGGTACAAGTTTACCACGTAAAAACAATTACTACAACACCTATTTTAAGGTCAGAGCTCTTGATACCTAGGATTCAGCCATTATTGTTTGAGTAAGAAAACAAAAAAAGTGATGTGAAATTATTTTAAATTCAACTGAAGAATTTGAAGCCCTTTTTTTGCATACCTACAATTTAAACATCTGATAAGATTCCATAATAAGTGACAATGTTTGGCTTACCAAAAAACAAGAAAAAAACAAAACAAAACAAAAACAAAAACAAAAACAAAACCACCAAAAAAACCCCCCCAGACAAACAAACAAAAAACCCACAAAAAAAACAGGACAAGAAAAATCAAGATTGTAGGTACACAATAAAAACCCTTCAGATAAATATTTTAGGTGACTTAACCTGACCCCGCAATGGCTGGTGGATATACCAAATATGATAGTGTCCTCAAACTTCCACATAGCTAGTTTCAGGCAAACACATCAAACTTCTCCTGTCCCTTAATATTTTTATTAATGATAACAAAGCATTCAAAGGCTTTGTTATCATTAATAAAAATATTAAGGTCTTCTCAAAGGCTTCATACTTTTCTGATTTTCCAAACGGTTTCAATATAAACARCAGCAATCTGGGCAGTAATATTTATTCTGATCTTGAAATACTTTTAATGTTCAACCCTAATGGATCAAATTTTCACTTTTAAAATCTTCTTTCACTCAGGACAAGTTAAGTTTTTTTGTACATAAGTGGTAGACAAAGCTCCTTTATACAAAAGGAAAGGGAGAGCTATAGTGCAAATAAGAGTCATAGATTTCTGTCTGGATTACTCCTAATGATACTAATTACAGATATAAAAGTAACATCAGGCCAGCTTCAGGTGACTCAGTATCAGATGCTTCATATCAGTTCCAGAAGTTTGCATCAGAAAGAGAATTATAGAATAAGTTACATTAAAAAACCCCAAACCAGCAAACCAAAACCCACAGGATTAATGACACAGAAAGACACACTTTAAAAAAAAAACAACAAAAAAAAAAAACAAGCAATGAATTTTAACAGAGCAGTCAGCCTTTCTGGACATGAATGTTGGAGATCCATGTTTGAACAGTTTAAGAGGCAGCCTTGCATCTCTGGTAACAATAGGGGTCTGCCAAACTAAGTCATGGCAATTATCCACACACAATCAGTTACTTTTCAACTCTGCTACAAGTCAAGGGGCTGCATGTTTTAACACTTTGCTTCCTGCCCTGTTTTCTCCTTTAAACAAAATTTTAATTAATGGTTCCAATCATTTGTATTTGATGTGCTACRCAGAAATAGGCTTTATAAAATACACTGCACTATATGACTAAGATTGCAAGGACCATATAAATTAAAAAATGAAACATCTGCTTTGGGAATATACTTYCTAACACATAAATTAGAGCTTTCAGAGCCACAGGGACTAAACCTACCTTTCAAATCCAAAATGAACACTGATAAACCTTCAAGGTTTGCCAGGTCTGCAGGGCTCTCTATCTGAACAGATAGAGAATGGTTGGTACAACTTACGAGTTCTGCATTTTTTTTTTTACATTCCCTAACAGTATGCCCCCTACTCTGTAAACATCCTCTAAGCACAGAAAACAAAAAAATGTATTTAATGGCCCCCTGTTCAGTTTCATTATTGACACCCTTCACACGTACTTTCCCAGCTGAGTAATGCTCTTTGATGATTATATCTCCAAAGAACATTGCTGTGATCACGTAATATGCTGTGCAACCATAGATAATCAATCAAAAGGACAGAAACAGAGAAAGCAACTTTCTGACTTTTTAAAAACTGATTTAGTTCTTATGAAAATGCTAAATTGACAGCTTTGGGAKTGGAATAATCTTTCAAAAGATGAATAGGAACGGTGCAAATTAWACAGTATTAAAGCAATGTGTTCTGCCCCTGAAGGGATCACTTTTATAAGCTGAAGGGTCTGTCTCCATAGTCCAGTGAGTCAAAGTCCKGATACATTTCTTGATTACTGGCATGGGAGCACCCTGGTACTGGTTTTGTGGCAYTGGCATAGAAAACTGTGTGTTCTGGGAATACAGACAACACCAATACATTTCATCTACTGTAAATTGAAGGGGTTTGACACCTTGAAGCTGGTGAGATCAAAACTTGTGACCTACTGTCCTCAAGAGGTGAAAATACTTTTACCACTAAACGTGATCTCATTTGGCAATAAATATACTTGGAATTTGGTCTAGTTTAGGTTTGAGTTACAACTGATTTACATGAACAATTTGTATTGCTACTAACAAAACTGTTACAAGGTTGTGAAAATGCATACCTTATAGGCTTATTGGATGAAACCCAGTATGAATMATAAGGATTGAGGATTCATCCTTCTAACAATTTAAGTGTAAGAAAAAAAATAAACATCAAAGTAAATTTACAAATATGCTTCATACTAGAGTAATTTAGCCATTACTACTGCCACTAGGACAATTTACTGAATTTCATTTAWTAAGCATACTCCTGAATATTTCCAGTTATAAATGCCTAAATTGTATTTTCAAATTTTCTTTCTTTTTTCCACTCCACCCCTTTAATTGTATTTTGTTCTTCATCTTGTCAGGAAGACTTAGGGCTGAACAGCTATAACTGCACCTATTCACAAGTTAAAATCCAAGTGGTATAATAACTCAAATGAACTTTTTCAAAGTTTCATTTGGTTTTAGTTTTTCTCCAACTAYTAATAGATGTGCTAGTGAAAATGGCAATTATAATAAAAGCCATGGATTTACAATTACAATAATGACACAAAATATTTTGGGGAAGCAGACCAATGCCTTTTTTTCCCCTCCAAATTAAAAAATATAAAAGGTTCCAAGCATAGGACTTGAATTCAACCTTTTGGAACCTCATAAACAGACGGAATTTTGGGCCAGTGTTACTTGTCAAACTTGCTGATCTTTGAAGCCAAAGATCCTTAAGGGCCTAGATCTGTCAAAGTATGTTAGGGAATTAATGCTCATACARTATGAAATMATTTGTGATTTACAGAATCATCCCACAGGTCTCATCTGATTTTTAAGAGGRGTACCTTTCATGGTTTAGAAATGGTATTCCTCAATTTAGTGCTCGAACCATGACCCCAAAACCAGAYGCTGCTCACTCTGCCCTTCCCACCACCTTTTTCCCCTTCCCCTCCTGGCTGCATGGAACTGGACATGACTGGAGGCACAAAAGGCAAAGAGCACAGGGTACAATARGAACAATTTACAGCAACAGCAATGAGATAAGAAAATGGACAGTAACAGCAAATATATTARTAACAAGTGCACAAAACAGAGAGTACAGAGCTTGGCCTGGCCACAGAATCTGAACTCACTTCATACTTACTTTTATCAAGTAACATTTGTGATTGATTTTGCCTATATAAAGTTGTAAAATTGTCATCTATGGCATTAGGTTTCTTTTTACAGACTTTAAAAAATGGATATTAGCCTCTCTGGTAATATAATGTTTAGATATTTTGATAACAATGYTAAAATAGATACAATAAAGATCATKGGCAAAGCAACAAAACTTCTGTTTCRCTGACCTATCATTGAATTTTAAATGTGAATGCGATAAGCAGAAGAATTTATTATCTAATTAATCTGATCAGGGAATCACTAGAAAAAAAAATTGGAAATTAGAAGTCTGGGTAGGTCTTATGCTTGGAGAAGCCAAATGTAAGAAAGGAAACATAAAGAGTTATATGAATATGACTTTAAATGCAAAATTCTCAAGATGGAGTAYACTTAGTATTAGGTGTTTATTATTTTTGTAATAAATCTTGGTTATAGGAATGCAAGTGAAAYGTACTTTGGTAAGTTTTCTGGGATTTATCCAAAGCTCAAATCTCTCCCTCTTTCCACTACTATCTCTGAAGAAGTGAGATATAAAAGGAGAATGGTCATGAAGCTTGCTAGCTCTTGGAAAGTCTCTATTAAGTTATCTCTATTAAGTTACTTGGAAAGTGCTAGAGAAGGATGGATTGCACCCAGACCTCAAGAACAAACCCAGTTTTTCAGGTTCTAGTATCTCAGCAGACAGAATAYATGTATGCCATCCAGTGTGCCAGAGAAACAGAAACAGAAATGGTGACAAGAGTCTGCACAGTCCCAGTGTACCATAAAACACACAGGTGTGACATGATGAAGTCTGAACAATGTATTTGTGTGAATGTTGACCACATTACCCTTTTATATTGGCTATTCAGCCTGTGTGAAATTCTGAGTGGGCATAGTAACACATCTTTCCATATCAGTTATCCACCAGAAGAAATATAATTATGGTTGAGCAGAGTAGGTGCCTACTTCAAGTTTCACCATTCACATTTAAAGCACAGTATACAATTTATGAMTATCAGAAATTTTATAACCCATTGTTTATGTGGGTTTTTTTTCCCTGAAGAACAAAAACATTCTATGGAATCTCTATTTTCTTTCACTGTGTGTCAGGTTCCTTTCCTTTTGAATCAGAATTTCAAAGTATTATATGAAAACAATTTTGAACTACTTTTATAGGAAACCAATTTCAAACTATTTTTATGTACAATCAAGCAATAAATATGTGGTTTGCATAATGGGTCACAAGTAAATACTATAAATTTGATCTTTGTAAGAGATACTGTTGTTGAAAGCAGTAAGTGATATGATTGTCATATAAAAGAGTGAGAAAAAACCAAAAGGAACCCCACTCAGCATAAGAAAAGCTGGTGAGTTACAACAGACACACACAAATGTAATTCACAGTAAGTCCTACAGGACTTGGCTTGAGTGCTGAAGAGTCACTCAAGCAGTATATTACCAGGGTCAGAGACTCAAACAGATGAATCCTGCCTTGGCCCATGGCTGCTCAAATCATGCCTTTTGATTGATTCTGAAGCATTCAGATAAAAGGCCCTAGTGGCATATGCTTCCCGTTGAAGAAACCTATTTTTTGAGCTGTTAAAAACTCTAGAGACACAAGTAAACATGGTAACATATGCAGCACAATTTAAAGTGTGACTTTAATTCACATTTTAAGAAGAAAGCTTTAAAACTTCCTGAGATGCCCAGGGCTTTCATGTTCAAAATGCACTGATGTCAGTTCAGTATAAATGGAGTTGSTGTGCAAATTTTCAGTGTGACAAAACAAAGGAAACATATTACAATTATATCATTGCCACAATATCCAGCTTTTCAGAAATAAACTTTAGCCTATGCAATTTTGCTTTACTCTTTGCTTTCTTGAGCTAACTGAACCATCACTTCTTTCCAGGGGTAAATTCCACTGCAGCCAGATTCTCATCTACTTTTAACTCAGTATGTACAAATTCAGTCGTGGCTGCTTTTTAATCCGTACCTTTTTAGTTATCTGCTCTGTCATTCCACTGAATATTTGACCTTCTTCTAGGAACTGTTGTGGAGAAGTAGTTTCTCTATTGGTAGGAACATGCCAAAAAAGCCAGATCATAAAGTCACAGAAGAAAGTGAACAAGCATTTTCCCCGTTTTGCTACTACCACGTAATATCAATATTTGTAGGCAGCAGTTACAAACATCTTGTCTCAGCAGAGACAGCATTAAGCAAGTCACAGAATTGTAGAATTACAGAATTACAGAATATGCTGAGGAAGGGACCCAGCCAAGACTATCAAAATCCAAGTCCTTGCCCTGCACAGGAYACCCCAATGTGCCTGAGACCACTGTCCAAATGTGTCTTAAACTCTGTCAGGCTGGTGCTGTGTCCACTTCTCTGGGAAGCCTGTTCCAGTGCCCAACCACTCTGGGTAAAAAACTTCTTTGTGATATCCAACCTAAACCTCCCTTAACTCAGCTTCAYRCTGTTCCCTTGGGTTCTGTCRCSGGTCATGAGAATGAAGAGATTGGTACCTGTCCCCCCTCTTCCCCTCACAAGGATGTTGAATATTGCAATGAGGTCTCCCCTCAGTCTCCTCCATGCTGAACAAACCAAATGTTCTGGTTGTTTATAATTGTTAGATTCTGGGTTTTCAGGYGCTTCACTGAATCATTCTCCATAAGGATGTCAACTGAATCAAGTCACAAAATAATGATATATTTTATTATTCTAGTCAGGAAGTTGTTTGTCTGCCAAGTGATAGCCAGGCATAAGAGCAAACTTAACCAACTCCTTCATTTAACTGACTCCTSTTTTAGGTGTTATATTCAGCCCATGTCTGGGTTTATATTTACATATACAGATCTGCTCCATTTATTATTTGAATTGGCAATTCTTCATTGAAGGTCTGCACAAAGTTGTTCAGATGTCCCCTTCTCCCCCATTTTCAGTCATAATCACAAGAATTGTGCTCTCCTTGCCTCATTATCTGTTTTTGTTGTTTCATTATCATTTCATCCTCTGGGAATGGAAAAGGTTAATGCAAGACCACYTCTCCTGATTATATGTGTCAGGCTATCCTAGAGATGACGTGCTGAAGTCATGGAATAGCAACTCTGCACCCTCTGGTGTCAGTCCTTTCTAGTGTGGTCTGACATAACTGCTTAGACAGGGATCAAGAACAGTTATGGGAAAGAAAAGGCGATGAAACACGTTTGGGAATAGGTTAAAAATTGCAATAGAAAGTTACATTCCTCGTAATTTTGACCCATTTATGTATGGTTCAAGCATTCCAGCTTGCTATGGAASTCTACAGCTTGTAACAAGTTAAATCAAGAACATCCTTTAATGTTACATTTTAATACACATTGGAATAAATTCYACTGGCCTTTAATTTCTAATGGATAGTTCAATATTTTTCAGAAGTCTATCCTGAGTTTGCTTTTTTATGCTTTACTTTGAAGAAATTAATACTTGCTTGTGACYATTATTTAACTACTTAAAAAAAAAGAGTGCCAAAGGTTTACAAATGTCATATTCCAATATGCAGATCACAATGTTTATTCTGCTTTTTATTTGCCTTTACTTTAAGTTCTGTAAGTAGCATTGCCACTATGTCCAGATAACTGATGCAGTGTCAACAATTCTAAAATAAGGGTGGAAAAGTATTTTTTTTCAGAATACTTCATAGACAAGATTTTAATCAAAAAATGGAAGATCATACTAGAAGCACTCCCTTACTGTGTTAATGGGTGAGACATACTGGACCATGAAACATTTTAATGAAGTAGTGCAGAAACATTTACATTCCACTTTCYGGGACGGACAAATAACCTCTTACCATGATTTCTCTTGCCAACTTTGTCAAAAATTTGTGATCAGCTGACTTATTCTTGGGRAGGCACGTGTTTGGCCTTGACTACAGAAGGAAAACCATGTCTCACTTTTGTCTGCCTTAATTTAAATGAATCTTACACATAGAATGCAAAATCAGGAGATCCAAATTAGTCATGGATGTTATGTGATCTTGATTTTATATTGTTTTGTCTCCACAAGTAAAATCAGTAAGTTGGAGAAATGGAGTCATACTTGTCTAAAAGTCTGGCTTACAGTGGGAATAAATTATAATTGTGTGAAAATAGTAACATTCTATCAAAAACACTGTAGGAGGTTGAAATAAAACTAATGGTTATTTAAAAATGAATGCTATGAGATGCACTTAATGGAGGTAAACTAAAGATTTCTATTTGAAGCACAGCGTTAGAGAGATAATAAACAGTAAATAGAACCACTTTGCAAAAAACCTCAGTTATAACATCTTGCCTTGTGCAAAAAGCTTCTTCTAATGGACAAAGATTTTTTCAAAACATCACTTAAACATGATTCACATTACATAAAAAGCATTGGAGGGGGATTTCACTTTTATTTGTGTTACACAATAAGAAATAGTTGCCATTAAGGGAGAATAGAAGATTAAAAGATTAAATCAGCCCAAACTAGAAAATTATCACAACAAAATGATTTATGATAGACAAATGGGACCTCACCCTTTTTTTTTTTTCTTAAACTTCATGATTATATCTAGTGAGGAGAGTTAGTATTTTTTAAACTCTTTGCTCCTTCAGGCTAATGACTTAAGAATGCTATGCTTGTAACCACAGATACAGCTATGATCAATTATTAAAATGCCTTTCTCTTCTCCCCCACCTTCTGATTTTTGGTAGAATTCACTGCAGCACTCACTAAGACCCTGCTGGTACAAATCAGTTTTCACAGAGAGAAGGTGATTTACCACTGGATGTGCTTGGCCATCTGCAGTTTTCCAGTGTAAATATTTGTCTGCAATTTTCTTTTGGCACTTCTAGCAAATATTTTATTTCCTTCTAAGCTAAACACATTTGTGGGGTTGACAACTGTCAAGTCCTTATTCCAAATACTCTTAGATTGACCTGATGCTATTGTTCCTTATGAGGAAATGTTCCTCTCTACCTGTTTAAATGATGGCATTTCTAGCAGCAGGTGATTTTCTGGATTAAGAAGTCATTGTTGAGTACTGACCTCCTAGAGATTTAGAATAAACCCCACAGTTTTAAATTTCCTAGGGTTGCAAAGTGAAAAAGGGAACTTTTTCTGACAACCCTTAYTTCCAGGAGTTTGCTGCTGCTGCAAACAGAATTTCAGGGGAATGGATATGCCAGGGTCCATAGCCTGCAGGAGGGTATGTGGGCAAAGGTGTGGAAATGTGCTTGGGCTAGAAACTTGTCAGTTTGGTGGAAGAAAGGGAGYAGTATTTCTATTACCATATATAAGGATAATTGAAAAAAAGAGACTTCAGTGTTATGCAAGAAGTGAAATGAGAGGATGTAGAAATTGAATTTGCTGCATTCTCTGTTTCAAATGCAATCAGCAATTAYCCCTTTATGTAGCCATAGAACCAAGAGAAAGTACAGATGAGAAGATTATCCATCATCCAAATAAAGAAATGTAAGTTGTTTTTTGTGGTTCTGAGTTGGGGTTTTCTTGGTGGGTGTTTTTTTTTTTTATAATATATATTGTTCTTACACAGCTACACACAGGTCTAAGGGTTAAATAGATCTACAGTTTTTACTCTAAAGGTAACTGGCTAGCATGTTTTATATCAAACAGAAAACCCAGTATACTTGATATTTACAGCATACTATTGACTAAGYAGCTTTGTACCTTTTTTCTTTCTATTCTAATTGTCTGGCAAGCAATGCATAGGAGCAGAACAACAGATTCCCTAATGTTTAATAAAAAAATGCCCAGAGTATGGAAAACATTGCTTGTTAATAGGATATGTAGCAAAATACTTGAATACAAATAGCATTTGTATTCAAGTTCCATGTCTAATTATATTTCAGAAGACTTAAAAACATTGACATTTACATTCCTTAGTGAGGAATACCCAGTTTGAAATTTTACCACAGAAGCTAATGACCCTATTAACTCTAATTTGTTTACTCACCAGTCTGGAACAGTTTCTTCCACAGGTACCCCTTTGATGTTCAAAATTAAGCTTCCTAGAGGCTTGAGAAATTAAATGCTAAAGGAGGTCAATTATCCAACTGTTACCTTAAAGATAAGGACTGCCCCTCCCACATTGTTTTAAAATGATTTTTTCTGATGAACACAAAAATCCCCATGATTGCTAAACACATGTCAGGCTCTCCCACAGGTTTGCTAGGACATAATAGGCAGTTCTAAGTTTGGTCATTTAGGAGAGTGCCTAATTATATCAGGCAATACAAAGATGAGGTTTTTTTTCTTATTATTATACTGAGATTTAATCTTTAATCAAAGTGCAAATTTAATTAATTATTTCATAGTCTGTATTTTTTGAGTTTTGAATTTGCATAAAATCTCAAATATGACCTCCAGCAGCTCCTGATTAGCATAAGCCACCTGCTATGGCAAGTTTAATTTTTGTATTTATACAGAATATTCTTAGTCATAGGCTTACATTTATTACTAAGTAGTTCATTCAACTTAGTACTGTAGGACCAATCCTAGAAAAGGTAATAATGTTTTTTATTTGTTAGGATACATGAAATAAAAAAGGGCCTGTTCTTCAGCTACAGTGTGAATAAAAAAAAAAAGRAAAAAGAAAGATGTGATAATCAGTTCAGCTTATTTTGCAATGATGACTGTTATCTCTGCAACCATGCACCAAAAAGGATGGGAGGGTGGTTTCTTAAGACATTTCCCTGAATGAAGCACTGGGTCCCACTGAATTCTTATCAATAGAACATGAACCCAGAGATTACCACTAATCATTTCTTGCTAGATACAAGAGGTAAAAGCTGGTACCTCATATAAAGAGACCACAACCATTTCCAGAACAGGGCTGATGCTTAGGGATCCCAGCATGCTCCAAGTCTGGACAGCTACAGTTAGGGGAGGCTTTAATGAGTGCAACCCAGACCTTGCTGAATGCCTCTCTTCAATATGGAACAGGCTYCTTAACAAGTCATCAAGGATCTACTACAGCAGAAAACTCCAGCAAGTTTCTGCTGGCACTGAGTTAGAATAAGGCTGCTCATCTAAAGTACAGAGATATGGTATAAATCCAGTAACAAATCCCCAAACTAAAACATGCACCCCTAGTCCCCCCCTCCAACAGCAAAACCCCTTAGAAGAATTCAGGAGACAGCAATGCTTTCTCCAGCAAAAATTCTCTGTTTAAAGAGCCTCAAGAGGTGCCAGATGGCTAGTCCCTTTTCCTAGCTTTGTAAAAGAGCATCCAGTATGTTCAGCCTTAATTTGGTTCAGAGTTTTCTGGTGGATGGGACAAGTCAGTTCTTCCAGCGTATTTTGATGAGAAGAATATTTATCTTCTGACAAAATCATGTGTTGGTGGTATGGAGAATCACATCACTATCTCTTTTCAAAAGAGTTATGAATCCAAATCAAGCTACAACTAGTGGGTGAATGACGTCCTTCTGAAAATGTTAAGTAAATTCTGGGAAGTCAGGCATGAAAATGAACTGCAGATAAGGAAACATAAGGCTAAGGGGTTCTGAGAAACCCTTCAGCTCTCATACAGCAGCTGGTGATTCTGAGAAARAAAACGGTTCCCTGTAATATCACAGTGCCATAAGGAATCATGTGGGCTGTATCAGTTCCATCCTAAAGACTGCAAAAACTGACAGAAGCATTTTGTTTGGTATTCCTTCTAATTAAAAAGAAAAAAACAACTATATATAATTTTGGTATTTGGTATTTTTGAATGAAAAAGGGCTATACACAGCATTAATAAATGGAAGATCCCAGGGCAGGTTTCTTTGATTTGAGGGCCAATGATGACTCCCAAGCAAATGKAATTTTACACTGAATTCAAAATGTAGTTTTGAAATAATTCATATCTTGGGATTTCARGGAATTTTGGAATACCAAGTTTCARGGTCTATGGAACCTGTTAGTCTTGTGAGAACAATATCTGGTTAAATGTTTTCTTTAATTTTAGGAACTGTACAAGTGAAAAATTTAAGTGTATGAATGAAAAAGAACTACTTCCTTCCTTTTCTTCTTAATAAAGATAATAGTTTAGTTAGTTACAGAATTTTATGACTCTCCAATACAGTTTGAGCTCCAAACTTAGTTGTGTAATGACAATGTGAGCAAAAAAAAAAAAAATTGCTTTCCTAATTTCGCACCAAGTAGGAGATCAAGTACAACAGCATGTTACACTGTTGACAATAGAACCAAAATACCAGGGTAATGTGAGGTGAAGATCTACAGAATTTATTTGAAATTCAGTAAATGTCATTTTCATTCCAGATTGGGTGCCTTCTGCTTCTTTAGAAAACCCTGAACTAGGAGTGATTTGAAGTGTGACTATCAGAAATATAAAATCTCTAGGAACTTCAATATGTTGTGTTTCCTGCTGCTTAGATTTAGCTCAACAACATCTTTAAATCTTAATGGTTCTGGAGGCATATTTTATATGCCTACCTATATAGTAGTCTCAAGAATGCTAGTACATAACCTGGTAGAATAATACATAGAAATTTTGGCTTCTTCTCTGCAGTTTTGATTTAATTCTTTCTTTCTGTATGAAAGGAACTTTGTGGCTTTGTAGCATTCCATCTTTTACTGAAAGTTTTATAACTGAATAGGTTTTAAATTATTTCTAGAATATCTTAGTATACATATAAACTCTGGAATAATATTGACTTGTCTGTAATATAGCAATATAGAATTCACAGAATGAGAAAGYAAACTAATAATTTGCTGGAGAAGTAAAGAAAAACTGCTGTATTCCTTTGCAGGTCTTTTAAATTTCTAGYTATCAGACCAGGGACACTTCAAAATACCATTTCCAAACACAGTTTCTACAATATCCACTTGTTTTCAAGGAAGTTGTGACCATCATAATCACTTCAGGTTGATGCTGAGTGCCTCTGAGCACAGCTGTCTTCCCCTCCTCTTTTAAAAGCACCAACATGTATTTTACAACCTTGTTTATGCTTCCATTTTTTCCACTTCAGTAAATAAAATTACTCCATATAAGTTATTCTATAAGATTTCCTAGCATATATGGGTGCATAGCATATAGGAATTTCAAGTAGAATTGAATCTGGCCAGGGATGTCAAAGTCAGGAAGAAAAGCTTCTATAAGTACAGAGATGAAAAAAGGAAGTCTAACAAAAATGAAGGCCTGCTGCTTAAGGTTCAACAACACATGGAAGAGGCTGAGGTATGGAATGCCTTTTCTGCCTCTGTCTTTAAAAGGAATACTGTCCTTCAGGAAACCCGGGGGTAAATATGGAGCATGGTAGGTATACTCTTGGTGGAAGAGGATCACTTCAGTACTTATGGAAAATGGATGGGGGTCCTGATGGTATGCACACATGACTGCTGACAGAACTGGCAGATATCATTATGACACCACTCTCAATAATCTTTGATTAATCATTGAGATTAGGAGAAGTAAAAGTCACTGCTGTCTTTGAGAAGTGCAAGGAGAACACAAGGAACTACAGGTCCATTGGCCTTAACTCAATCCCTGAGGAAGTGATGGAGCAGGTAAYAATGGAAATCACTACCAGGCACATGAACAACAAGAAAATCAACAGGGTTACTCAGCACGGTTTCCCCAAAGGGGAAGTCATCCTTGACCAACTCAATAATCTTCTCTGACAAACTGACTTGCCTGGCAGATGAAGGGACAGCAGTGGGTACTGTCTTCCCAGACTTCAGGAAGGCTTCCAATGCTTTCTCCCATATSATCCTCTTGGAAAGGCTGTCGAACYGTGGGCATGAGTCCACAGTGAGGTGGCATTGTTGAAACCATGTACAGAGTACTGAGTCCAGTTCTGGGCTCCTCAGAATGAGAGACATGGATGCAGTGGACAGAGTGGAATGAAAGGCCACAAATATCATTAAGGGATGCTAACACCTCTCAGATGAGGAAGAGCTGAGAGAGTTGCACTAAGAAAAGGCTCTGGAGGGGATCTCATCAAAGCATAGAAATGTCTGAAGCGAGGAYACAAAGATAGAGTCAGGCTCTTTCCAGTGGTGTACAGTGACAGGACAAGGGGCAGTGGGYACAGACWAACATAGGATGCTSTGTCTAAACATAAGGAAACATGTTTTTTGCCGTGAGAGCTGCTGACTACTGGAACAGGGTACCCAGAAAGGTGGTGGGCTCTCCATCCTTGGAGATATTCAAAAGTCAGCTGGACACAGCCCTGGGCAACTTGCTCAAGGTGGTCCTGCTTGAATAGATGTTCAGGTGAGATGTTTTCCAGAGGTCCCTCTAAACTCAACCATTCTGTGACTCTGTAAAATTTAGATATTCCAGAACTGAAAATYAGCAGAAGTTCACAATGAAGTGAGCATGTCTGTGTTTATCTCACTCTGGAAACTTCAAAWTCATAAACACAGAATCAATTGAGAGCACCATGTGTGTGTCTCAGCATGCACCAGCCAGCCAGTAGTGTGCCTAGAAAAAACCCTAACAACCAACCACAAGCTAGACCTCGTGTTCTGCAGGCCTTATCACAGGCATTTACAACTCTTTTAAGACTTTATTGATGCAGGTTGCTAGAAGAATGCCTCTATAGTGTAATTTTCTTTCTACAGCCATACTTCTGGAAATATATGGGATAATTCAAAACAGTCAGTAGTTCTCTTCCTGGTAACAAGATGGGCAGTGATTCAGCCCCTCAAGGTGCTTTGCAARGCTGGAATGACTCTCACCTTGAATAAGGACTAAACTACTGCAAGTTCTGGTAGGCAATATGCAGGAACAATCATAACCTTACTAATACCAAAGTGTATTAAAGAGTTCTCACACATTTATGTGCCTGCAGTCCTCCTTGGGGACTCTGCTGCCTATCCCTAATCAAAGATCTTCMTGTAGGAATTTGGACTTCACCCTAAAAGAGGGTGGGTAGGAGAATGCTGCAAGGTTCTTTACAATGCAATGACCACTTCTTCTGTTTTCCACTTTGTACAATATTTTCTTTCATAAACTTCCATTGGTCAAACATGTTTTGTGCACACATGCACACACAAAACCCCACATAAAATCTACTGAGATTCTCAAAAGCAAAGAAGCAATAGAGGCAACACTGACACAAACTGAGGAAGAACAGTTTTCATTTTAAATTGTCCCAGGTCTCAAATTCTGTTCACACTCATRTTCTGTTAGTGTGCATGAGTATTTCCAGCTCTTGTTCATCACTTGCTGTGCTTGGAAACAGGAGCTGACAATGAAAACACCTCCTCAACAAAAATTATTACACCATGGCTCTTCTTTGAACAAAAAGAAAAAGATGCTGAGATCAAAAGAATAAAATAAAAGGTTAAAAGGAAATCAAACTTGAAAGAAGGAAAGAGAACATTTAATTGGAGGGTCTGATTCAGATGTGTTCTTGCAGTGCTTGTTCTTAATTTACTATCTGCTCCTCATCTCAGCACAGCAGTCTAACAAGACTTCCACTGCCTCCTCATTTCCCCCCTGGCTGTGCCCCTATTTCAGACCTGTGCTCAGTGTTACAGTATTCCCCCCAGCTTTTTTTCTCCCATATTGAGCTTTGGGACCTTTATACATTCACCATCATCCCTGTAATTCTAGGGCACCAGACTTGGATGTCGGCACTGATGGCCTAAGGATTAGAATATTGTATAAGGCAGGTTTCTGACTTCAGCTCTGTGAACTCAGTGCTAACACTAGGGACATACTTACAAAGGCATAAACAAAAGAGACAAATCTACACAAAGAAACTGTGGAAAGGATCTGGCAGGAGGAGGGCAGAAAGAACAAACCAAGGTATTTTAGACTWAGAAAAGTGACAGCTGACTTAAAGGTCTCTAAAAGTAACTTTATTTAATGTATAAAATTTTAGAATACCAGCAGATAACGCTAGAGATTTGTTTCACACAGTACAAATTAAAATCTGTATTACTGCTTTGTTGAACTACTCAGAATCAGCATCTTTTGCTTTCAACTATTTCAGGCTTTATAGATGCTGTATATCTATCTACAAAAGACTTCCCAAAATGTTTGCTTTTAAAGACAGCATTGCTGTTTTTTTCAGATGTCTGCTTTTCTTAAATAAACAAATCAACAGGGGATGCATTGTCTTTTATCCCATATCCTTCTATTTCTACATGCTTCCAGTTGACTACTAAGCTCCTCAGTTSCAGAAGCTACACAATTAAAGCAATAAATTCTAAACAACACAGAATATACTGACAGAAACGGTAAAATATTAGATTATTAATGCTGATTTGACTTTGACTTCAATTGCACCTTCCTGTTTTTTATTGCCATCCTGCCCACAAAGATGTGGACTTAAACTCCTTGACTGCCCTTGGTGTCAAAGGCACTTTCTGTGACTCAAAAAGAAGAATATGCTGGCTGCAAGTGAAGTGAGTAAGTAGTGGTTTGACCTTCCTGCTATCAGGTGGACTACATGAAGACAGAGTAAACTGCATGCAACATGGTAAAAATAGATCAGAAACATTATGAAATGTGGAATAGTGCATTATTTGTCGTAATTCAGATTTCTCTCTGGGGACCATTAGCAGTCCAATACTATCCCAGGATAGYATCACCTTTTCTAACTGGGTAGACACTGCAGGATGGTAAAAAAGAAGGGCGTAGCAAATCAAGCGTTATGCATAAAGGTTGTTAAGACCATAAATGGTGAACTAAATGGCAAAATAAATAAATGCAACTTCCGATTTTTTAGCAGCCTTTACCCCACAGTCGGCCCTAAAACACCACAAAAGACAAAATGCCCACTTCAGTCATGTCCGCTGCTGATCAAATTGATTCAGAAAAAGACAATATTTTATCCGTCCTCTTTGGAGTTCAAGTATGAATGGTAAAGCAAAAGAGAGTGAAACTGAGGGAAACATGAAAAGCTTGATTTGTTAGGACCCCTGCTGTCTGAAAAGAGATCAAAGCTCAGGAGGAGGCTGTAAAACAGCCGAATGCACTGCACAGAAACATGGCCTGTGGCAGCTGCTCTGGGCACGCTCTCACAACACAGGTGTACCTCCAAGTCTGCTCTGCCAGCTGAATCATGGGACCAGGCTACCTCTTCTCCTTCTTCATTATTTCAGCTGCAGTCACTGAGGAGATGTGAGCTCCATCCATCACAATGCACAAATTCACAGTGCGCAGATTCAGCACAGGCCTAATTAAAGCTTTTCCTTTCATTTGTGGAGATAATTAGACTTTCATCTCACCAGGAAGCTTCAGAAAGATCTATTTCTTTCTTCAATAAGAGCTACATCAAACAAAAGCAGATTTTAATCGCCTTTTCTTTGGGGCATGAGTCAATAATGAAAGATGTCATGGGTAACAAAAATTGTGTGCAGGGGGAAAAAAGGAGGGGAAAAAAGACCAAGCTATGTTCTTTAATTAACACCATGTTTGCAAACATCATTAATTTCACTCATTAAAATGATTTTTATCTACAACTGATTGTTGATAAAACAATCGATTTGAACATCTCATCTGTTTCACGCTAKGCAGGAACCCATCTGCTCTGCTGTAAAGCAGGAACAGTGCACACTGTTGAGCAACATGTGAGAACAATAAAAAACGCATATGTGTGTGTCAGGGATTTGTGAGGCTCACTGCAGGGCAAGGGCCACCTTTCCTCAGAACATCTATAAAAAATGACTTGGTAGCAGGCCAAAGGACAAAATGTCACAAAGATCAGAAGTGCATAAATAACAAATGAATTAATACGTGCAGGGAGAAAGGTTCCATCTGTGTTGGGATGCATGTATAAACAGGCTTGGAAAAAATAAGGAGATTTCAGACATATTAACACTACATTGTGAGCTGCTGTGATGTAGCATTAGAGAAGAGACACGCCGAGCTTTTCTGCCTTTGCTTTTTTGTCAGTAGCAGAACAGAAGCATCTTTTCCCACTACCTTTCACACTGGTGCAAGGGAAGAGCATTTTTGGCTCCAGGCCTAAGGCACATTATTTATTTATTTAACCATTTGACACAGTGCTTCAGTGGGCTGCTTGATGCGCAGCCTCACAAAGAGGRTGTAGCTGATTGTCTGTGGGAACTGAAGTCTGGCCGTGTAAGGCAGAAATAAAGCACTCTTCTACCCTGGAGCTTACAGCAATCCCAAAGAACTGTTAGGCTGATAGCATTAAGACATTTARTGCAGAGACAGCTTGTTTAGGTATTGTTTTAATGACAATACTTGCTTTGCAGCAGGCACAGAACCGTTTGTCATATTGGAAGAAACAGCAGCAGTAAGGATGTGCTGTGGCAGTGCAGAGCTCACTGTCACTCTGGTTAATGCCTTCCTGGACAGGATAAAGTGTTGCGATTCATCAGAATCASATCTGAAGTTCCTCTAACAGCAAAATATCACCAAACCAAAGGAATAAAGGATTAAATGTGCATTACTGAGCATTCTGCTGCTGTTGTGACCCGCCTGCGTAATTGATAAATTAAAAGATTTAATGGAACCTTTTTTAAAGAAAATCTAGAAACATCCTTAAATCTCACAGTGTTGACGTGAGTTCTTAGTGCCTTTATGCAGTTAGTTCTGGCATATGGCAGTTGTTTGGGAAACCAAAGTTTGTAGGAGCTTGACAGACATTTCTTCTTGATGCATTGAGCCAGTAAGATCCCTGGTGAGTATCCAGATTCTAACAGAGCTGCACATGTCTGTTCTCATRACTGTAAAAGATGGAAGTTTTTCCTGTTTGGGTTCTTTTTCTCAAGTTCATTCAGTCACTTAAAAATAAAACTGCAGTTTTCATTTGTGTATCCTACTTTTATGCTAATATGCTCCCTCCCCCAGTAAATGAGGACTGTTTTTATTTTAAATGATGATAAATATATATGCACATTGCACTGAGTTTATCCATTCTGCTAGGATCTAGTAGCTTAATGTGCTCAAAAAATCTCTTACAGCTCAAAATAGAAGGTTCAACAAAGGATTTTCCCAATTTTAATTTAAACTCTCAAAAAAACCTTGAACTTTGTTATGTTTCAGATAATTATATTTCCCCTGTATCCTGGGCCAAGATTTGCTTCCATTTATGTCTTTTTAACCGTTTACCTCCATGGAAGGCCTATCTATTCCAATTCCTATCTATTATAGAGCAGTGAGGAAAAAATTCCAAATAGTAAACATTTATTTGAAAAAGAAAATTAAAAGTGGTGAAGTAGGAAAAAAGAAAAAAAAAAAAAGAAAATGTTTGACCGTTTTCTGGGGGTGATATTCATGGCTTCAAGGGAAGATAAGCCCTTCTTTTTTTTTCTTTTTCTTCCTTTTTATTTTCTTTCTCTTTAATGAGCATATTGCATGCAGAAGAAATAGTGACTCAAGGCCAGAAATCTGAAAGACTCAACAGCACTAGCCCTTCCTCTATCAAAGTATTCAAATCAAAACTTTGTCTAAAATGGAATTCTCCCTTGGGATGCTTCTGAGCTCCCTCATGAGAATATCCACTCAGTTGTGATTCAGTATTTTTAAAAAGGAAACCATATCCCCCCTTATTCCCAGAAAAATAAGTTTATGCAACGTAAAGATATTGTTTATACAGAGGATGCAGCTGACCTTCAAAAGTAAAAACCCTCATGAATAGATTAACCCAAACTGAGATCTTTGCTAGGTATCATCTACCTAGATGATACTGTGGAGCTAAAAACTGCTATAGGAAATTAGAGGAAACCTTCAACCACATATCCAAGTTGCTCATCACTTCCAATTCAGATACTTTACTAGGTAAGTCCTTATTTCATGAAAGAAGACAGGGATACAAGGTAGGTGACCTGCCAAAGGAGAAGGAACAGAAGACAAACAGAAATGAYTGTTCTCTGTTTTAAGGGCAACACTGGGAGTGTACTCCTGCATTTCTTGTCTTAAACCTCAGTAGGCTGAAGTGCCCTACTGCTATCAGCTGCAGAGGAAGAGACAGTTGCCACTGCTTCTAATATTCTCAGCAAATATAGAGCAATATTTAGTTTCCAAAGAGCCTGTCACATTGTGAGTGGTACTGGGACTGAGTGGGCACAAAGCTGTTGCTAATGAATAGGGAGGCTGGAGGTAGATGGTATCCAAATGTAAGAAAAGTGTCACGAAATGATGGAATGGGTGAAAAACTCATTTACACAACTCCTTCCAATCAAAACATCATCCTGTATCTCTCTCTGTCAAGGGAAATCCATTCCAATATAACAAATACATGAAGTAATATCCAGATAGCCCAAGGACTGGACTTACAGACTCCTCTACGAAGAGGAATATGTATATATATGTGTGTGTGTGTGTATGTATTTACATATACAATCAGAATAAAACATGGAAATTTCGATATAATTTTTGCTATTTATTTTTCTTGAATGAGCTTGGACAAGTGACACTTTCCACTTGTTAACTCAAACACCAGTGTAAATATTTTGGAGGATATAAGCTCAGCAGGTAAAGAATAGGGAATTTGTGAATGCATATTTAAATTTCAGAAAAGTCCAAAATATGACAGTTTTTTTCCTGCGATTCACCAGTGTTATGCAATAAATATTTGATTTACATAGTAGAATTCACAACAAAGTATAGRTCATGAAGATATTAAAGGTATAAAGCATGATTGATGGTCTGGCTTCTCGTTCCTCCACTTTTTGCAKATGCAGTCTCASAAGTCCAAACTATGCATTGTGTATCTGTGTGACATCACCACAAATTGGTAGTACCTGCTCACCACTATGTTTAACACACAAGGAATGCTTGCTGAGTCCAACTACTGTGTWTAACAGGTGGAAAATTCCTAGATTTAGAAAGAGCTTCAGGATTACAATACTTTTTCTCATTTTAAAGTAGTCTGAAGTGTATCCCTATCTCATCTTTAAGAATGTGTCATGCAAAGCTTGATGYGAAGAATGTTTAATAGATGAAATAAAAAATATGTAATTGATGGCCCATTTATCAACTCCAATTGAGATATAAATAGAATATCTCATTGTTTATGTGTATATCTCATTCTAAAAAACTGAGGTAGAAAGAAAAGCAATACCTAGATGATTAGTAAATTAGATTAATGACCTGTATGATAATAATCTTTTATGAATGGCTTGTTAGCAGTGTAATGAGTTATGACAAATTTTCATGAAGACTACTATACAGTGTAGCACACACTGGCTTGTTCACAAATGTACAAATGAAGTGGGAATATGTCATTCTAGATGAATTACTGACTGATTAAATTGCCTTTGTAGGAGAGTGTCCAGAAGAGCTTTTAGACATCTGTACAAGGGTCATGTCCAATGGTATAAGTTTTTACATGCACATATCCAACTCCTAAACAAATCTGAGATCAATTACCATACTGTTGGCTTAAAAAAATAACAAGCATGCAAACAAAAAAAAAAAAAAAANGAATTACTGACTGATTAAATTGCCTTTGTAGGAGAGTGTCCAGAAGAGCTTTTAGACATCTGTACAAGGGTCATGTCCAATGGTATAAGTTTTTAGATGGGAATAGCGTAGTTCTAGACAGATCTGAGATCAATTACCATACTGTTGGCTTAAAAAAATAACAAGCAAAAAAAAAAAAAAAGACTAAAAACACAACTGACATCAGGCTATCTTGTTTTCAGATTTTTCCTCTTCCCTATAAGACAAAAAAATACAATACTTCGGATTAAAAATGTATAACTTAATAGTTATAAACCTGTGAAAACAAAAAAGTTTTTCTTTTTTACTTCTCAGTTAAGCTGTGCTCTATTTCTTTTAGGGCACAACATATAAAATATTTGGTACATAGCTGGTATGTGCTTTCTAAGATCTGAATGGAATCACTCATTTTTAAGTGTAAAGTTAACTGATGTAAATATCATAACAAAATTCTACTAAAAAACCCTCCCAAACCCCCAAACAAATAAACAGAAACAACAAAAAAAAAACCCCATCCAAAACAAAGGTAAACTCAATTAGTCTAAAATATTAGGCAGCAAAAGAAATGCCCTGAACAGACCAGCATGTCTACTAGCAGGCAGAAATCACTGACATATTTCACAGGTGGAAAGCTATGTACAGGAAAAAAAGCAATCAAAGATTTACCTCTTATTTTAATGTGGACCTAGAATTCAAAAACTTAACACTTTTAAAGAACTCTTCTCTCATATGGAAGAAATTATGTGAGCCTGTTTTAAAGCTAAAATAGCTTTTCTGACTGAAAACTGGAAATTATGATCTTTAGTATCCAAGTGTCAATGAAATGTAAGTGCCCACCAGATTGCTGGCCCACCCATAGATTATTAATGCACAATTAATCTACTAGGGCAACTGTGGAGTGTCATTTAGCTTCAGAGCCCATAAGTATAAAGCAGCAACACACTGTGAAATTAATGGTAACACTTAAAGGTCCCATTGTTATTAATTCATTTGACATTCACTGTAATCACACTGGTCTTTAATGAATTCATTTGGCATGTGAATATCGCACGTACTTTCTAACGCACTCCAGTGCAAATCAGTGTTAATTGATGTCCTGAATTGAAATAGTTTCTCTCTCTATCACTTCTTATTTTTAGCCTACTGTACTTTTTTTCAGGGGTGTTTTCCTCAGCAGAATTTACACATATTCAAGCACATGCTTTTATAAAAATTGCTTTAACTAGATGTCAATAGAGCATACAAAAATGACCAAGGAATCATCTGGTACTGAACCTCTGCAGTTACTTGTTCTAAGGCAATAAACTCTTAAACACCACTGAATTTCAGTAGCCTCCTAGTGCCACATATCCTGTGAATATTTTCAGTTTACTGTTCTTCACAAATTGCCTGTGAAYATCTCTGGCTTATGTGCAAAGTGCTGTGGCCAATGGTTATCATCTTAGGGAGTTCMGTTTTATAGCAGGAACTGGCTGTATCTCTCACCCTGCACTCAGTGACTACAKCCATGCATAAAGATAATGCCTCTAAATGTGCCAGTTGAAATAGTCTCCTACCCTTAAATGTAAGCACTGCTTCCAAGAACTGTGGGGTGCTGAGAAATTCCTATGAATGTCATATGTAAGCAGTTAATTTGAAAAGATTTAATGGTACAACAATTCCAACTCAGTAGYTTGTCTTAGACAACTGGAAAATCCTTCATGCTAATAAAACAGTATTGCCTGTACAGTTCACAGAGTTGCTGACTTACTTCCTCAGATAGCTAGTAACAATCTTCATATGTTCTTGCTTCCCACAAAATTAAGGGAGTTGCCGGGGGGGGAGGGGTAGGGGGAGTGGCAAAGGAATTTCTGATGTCAAACCATTTCCTAAGTGAAACACTTCTTTCAACCTGTACTTAGTATATCCAGGGTTCTTTAAATTAGCACAATATGGGACTGTGGTGCTTGACATCACATTTGTGGGAAATCTGTAAGCCATTCCTAAAAATWGCATACAAACTAACAAAAAAGTGGATTCAGAATGTCTCAGATGTAATTACACCTGAAGAAAATACCAATAGCACTATATAAATACTAATATTGTCTCAAGTATAGGTAAACTAAATTAAAATACATACAGTAAGCATACACTTACTGAAAAATGCTTGAAAAGTTGTGGTGCCAATAATTTTTGATTGCCTCAGAGGGTTTGCACTGTGTTTCAGAAAATACAAGGTTAACCTTTGTTCCAAATCTAGACCTTCTTAATTCTCAGCAATTTAAAGAAAGGTACCCCAAACTGTGACATAAAAAAAACATTCTTAGCATCTCTACTTGGTTTGAAATATAAGTAAACAGAAAAGAGGTCCCACTGATTTAATTTGTTTCAATACTACTATCTGCTGGGCAATGTACTTTAAACGCACGGAGGTTTTTTTTGTTTTGTTTTGTTTTTTTTCCATAAAAGGTTTCTAATTTTTCTTTTGTATTTTATTTTTAAGCTAAAATACCGTTATTCAACACAGTATACATATTTTTGTACTACTGAGTAACCCAGGGGATGGAAAATACCATAAAAATTGGAAATAATCCTGAAACTACTTCACAGAAATAGTGTCAGAGCAGTGCCGACTACACTCTTGCTGCTGACATGCAAGRCTTTTCTGAGATTTCATTGCCAAGGAAGGCCCAGTGAATAAAACTATTTTAAGAATGGATATAGACACATCAATCAGAACCATAAATCAAGAGTGTCTGGCCCCATAGTACTGATTAAAGTTAGTATTTTTCTTCCCTCACTTTCTGTAACACACTCAGAATGATGAACCTACTCTAAATGGAAAAGCATGATTGCTGAATCTTCATCACCTGCCATTAATATCCTGGAAGTAAAGAACATGTCTTGAGGTCTAACTATGTTTTATTCYATTAAGCATTATTTTATTTGAACAATGACTGACTTATGCTCCACTTTAGTTCAAACCTTTCARTCATAATTTTCTTAATGACTTTTGATGAAAGAACTTAACATTTCAATAAGCTAGCACTTTCCCATTGTTAAAGATCCTTCCMCCAAAACCACAAAAGTTTCATACTACCACAGAGCAGCAATTTATACAATTAGTTTTGTCAGACACCTTTCACCCTCAGAATCAGGCAACTGAAATCTTAAAGGGAAAGACAACGAATTTTTGATGTTGACCCTTTGAAAAACTGCAAAACTGGACTTGAATTTGGGCATGTTGCTAGTCTCTGGGAATTTCAATTTGCTTATGCTAACCAGAGCTTTGCTAAGAATGTAGAAGTTGAATCATCTGAAAAATGAATACACCAAGAATGTTGTAGCACACCACTGTAAAATAGCCAGACAGTACCTTCTGTATGAYTGGTTGTTTTTTTAACCACTTAGGGTTGTTTTAGGACCAGTTATGAATAATGGTATTTGTCTCATTAGTTCTTGGAGAGAGAGGAAAAAGCTGAGGGRACAGTCTGGAATATAGAGGAATCAGGAGGACTCTTCACGAACCACATTTTGCCAAGGGGGATGGATTGTGGACTAAAAATTCCTAACCCTATAAAGTATTTTCACATTGCTTCTGGACTCACTTCTACAATGCCAGAATACAGGCTATGTGTAGATCAGTTTGGCGTGTCCTCCCCATTGCTATTAATCCACATCTGCTTTGTGTAGTGTCCTTTCTTGTCTGCCTGGAACTGGCTTTGCAGTCTCACTGCCAGGGTAGATGGGACACGCATGTTTCAGAGTACAGATGGTTTGGATTTGCCTGCATTGCAAACTAATGACAAATGTTGGCTCAGGTGTAAATTTAGTGTGCTAATGAATTTGTTGAAAWTTCTTGTCTAAGTTATATCCTGTGAGGATAATAGGACTTTTAATTAATTTTGTGCAAAAGATGGGTAAACAATGTTTATGGAAAGGATTTCTACAAAACTTTCTGCTTTCCTAATTAAYGAATGAAAACATGTAAGAAAAAAACATTCTGACTTCTCATAATGTTGAGTAATCAAAATAAGAACTTCCAAAAACTGAAAATCTGTGTAAAATGWAAAACCTCAGAGACAATGACAGTTATTCACATCAAGCAAGCAAGCAAACATGATAATATTTAAGGAATGCAGCACAGTGGTMCTCTSAGCCATTCTCCAAACTGAATGGGAAACATAGTCACAGATTAATGAGATTATAAAATGAATTTTGCAAGTTTATTGYTATCTGAATGTTTATCAGAAACCTCTGAGGTTTTAAGAATTGCAAACCTCTAGCAGCGCACAAAGTATTCTACATGAAAAAAGATACTGGCTTTGATATCATTTGGAAAGGTGGATAGAGAAATTGGATTCTTCAGTGGCAGAAATATTCCCAGCTCAGCTGTTAGGAGAATCCTCCGTGCATAGACAACATTTTCCAAGTGTGATTTAGCTCATGAAATTTTTGCTGCACCTTAACATGAACCATAAAATAATCATTTTAGGTGTAAAGACAGCATAACATGCAAAGATTGGAATCAGCACAGATGCAAAAAACCCTAAAGTGTTTTCAATATTAGATCCACTATTTGCTTCTCATCTCTGCTTAAGCAAACCCAGAAAAGAATAAATATTTTGATCTGTAGAAAAACTGTTTATATAACCAAAAATTGACTAAGAATTATCAGCTATTTGCTCTATGTCACCATTCAGCTATATCAAAATACAAAGGGTGCCACTGTATGTCTTGTACTTTCTTGAAGTTAGTTGCTGTTCTTGTTCTAGAATTAGAAATCTGAATCTAAATACCAAAAAAAGGTAGAAAAAATTGTAAGACGCAATTAGAAATGTCCCCATTTAACAGATGAAAGACCAAAGGCCTTATAATACAAAAATTACTTGCTTAGAATCACATTGTATGTCTGTGTCAATGCTTCAGTATTTAAAAAGTTTCAAACAAAGACAGTGACAGAGCATGAAACTAGTATAAATAGTAGAAAAACCTCACAGATTTTCTATAATTAAGTACAGCAGACAGTGGTGTAAAGGTTTCTTCTTGTTGGAGATGAAAGGATTTATATTGCTTTGAACAGTGCAGTGTCTTGGCAGTACAAACAACTACTAGATGCAGTAAGAACAGGGAGGGAACTTTCAGAGAGGAAGCCTTTTTCCAAGTAATAATTAAAATAGTCTATTCTATTCTCTCTTTAAAAAGGAGTTTCCATGAAGACAGAATTTCAGTATTGTCAAAAGTGATACAAAATAGTTGCCACTAGTTTATAATATTCAGACATTCTCGGTTGCTCACACTGAGTAATCTAGATCTTGTCTTACTGCTGCAATACCCTTGCCTGCTCTCTTATTGTAATTATGATGTAATTATGATGTAATTATGATGTAATTATGATAAATTACCATGATTTCTACATCTTTCTTCCTATTTTGCTCCTTTCAAACAACCTGTTCTCCTTCTCCCTAGTCCTCTACACAAACCTCAGAGCACTCCACAATTCCCCTTCTTAAACACCAGGAAAAGGCATAGAGACTGCTTTGGCAGAAAATGGGAATGGGGACAAATGCTACACAAGTAAAACACAAGTTTTTCTCTTCTGCATGGGCACTCCTATTACTTTGATGAAGAGAGGAAAGCCAGCAGGTGAGARTGTGGAAGGCAAGGTGTTTCTCCACTAACCTACACACCTGAACATCCCCCTGGCTGCCTGGCTGGCCAGCCCACACACATGCAACTTGTGGGCACAGTGCCTGTAGCTGCACCAACTCTATTGTGCTGGTGCAGCCAGGAGCCCTGCTCAGTGTGGCTGGTCAGCCAGGCAGGCAGCACACCCTCACAGCTCTTTGGCCTTCAGAGAAGTMCAGCATCCTGGAGCTGACCCTCAAGTCTAAATAGACTTCTTTATGGAAACTAATATGTGAGGTGTCTGTATCAGCTAACCTCAGGATCTGCACATTTGCTGTAATTTAATGAGCTATTTGTTTAGCCCTACAACATRCAGTTGCCTTTCTAAAGATGAAGTTGCTAAAGATGGCCCTTTTATAAAGTAATCAGTTCAGAAAAGATCGTATAAAGGCATTAGACCTATCATTAACTCCTTAAATTTTTTTAGTTGGATACTAATTTTTTCACCTTAAGAAGAGGTAGGAGGAATATTTTCATTGTTTTTAGTATTATTATTATCCCATGCTGATTTAAAAAATTTGCAAATAGGAGGATTACAACCTTGAACAGGGAACAAGTGACTATTCTGACTCTTAGATTAAAGCAGAGTTTAGAAATTCAAATATCTGCCATGATTACGGAAAAGATGTTGTTCTTCTCAAAAGTTTAATCAGCTCCACCTTAGGCAAAACAAGCAAGATATAGCTAAGAAACARGTAAATACTCTGTAGAGTTTGTAAAAATTATTGTGTATTATTTCCACCCCATCCGTCTGCATTATGTTAATAAGAAGGCATTAAACATCAGAAGAAAAGCAGATGTAAGAACAAGAAAATACATTTTTACATGGAACTTAGATATTTGACATAGAGACAGTGGATAATAATAAATTACTAATTATTTTTACACCATGTTTATTGAAAGGAAATCTAGAATGTATTTTAGTACTGTCTTGGGAGGAATTATTTCAGCAATGCTTTCTTGTAAAAATAAGTTCATAGAATTTCACTGTGTGAACCAAACTTCTTCATTAAATTTTAAACACTACAATGTCTTTTTAGCCATTATGCCGGTATAACAGCAAAGGAACTGGAAATGTATGGGTATACATAAATATACATACATATATATGTATATATCTAGTGGGAATTTATKGAAAATGCAAAAGATGTTCAAAAGCAGGTGACTATTAGCATAAACTGTACAGTAAGCTGCTCTGCAATATCCCTACCTTTCTTGCTTCTACGTGCATTGAACTTTTAAGCTTGCTGATTCTGCCTTGGGCAGAAGTGGCAGAAACTTAAAAATGGAAGGTAAAGCAGTCATATCATTTGATCTCATTTATTTCAGGTGCCATTGAAGTAAAACCCCATGATCTTGTGGAAAGCTTTACACTATTTAGCTTATTGTAAGGTTGAGGAAGCATCTCTTCTGTTCTAAGGAAGAGAGACTGTTACAATCTCCTTGTCTTTGACTTGCCACATGCTAATTCAAATGGAAAATTCTTGTATTAGAAAAGCAAGAGAATTGTCTAATTGTAGATGAAAACCATTACAAGCCAGGAATTACATATCYATGTGGTCTTAACTTATTTTATCACATTTGCTTCCATTCTCCTATCACACTGTGTATATTTCTAGGAAAGACTGGCAGCAGCAGAAGGGTATGTTAGTTTTCATTATAATGTTTGTTACTCTAATGATCTTTCATGACAACAAACTTATTACATCTATAAAGGAAATTATCCTTTTTTTAGTGACAGAGCACTGTTCTTGAGAACACCAATAATATTGCCATATCAAGGGCACTTACAGACTTTACAGTCAGATTTTACACCACAGCAAATAAAATTCCCCAAACCTTGTGCAATCAGCCAGTTTATTTTTGAAAGCTAGAAAATGAAGGTTACTGCAGGGTGTCCCACTGCTGTAGAAAACTACAAAGTGGAAGAACACAAAAATAATCTTTTTGAGGGGGAATAAAACAAGAAACCACCAATTTTAAATTTGCATAGTTCCATGCCAATGAAGAGTTGCAAATAATTTGAATTGAAATTTATTAATATTTAGCTGAAACCCAAGCTAAAGTAAACAGCTACTAGCATCTCAGGTTCCTGATGATCTAATAGCTTTGAAACTTTTAACATAGCAGAGTGTAAAAGAGCCATTTTCCTTTATTTTTTAAATGGTGTTCTCTTTCTAGAGGATCTAGGGTTTATAAATAAGCTGGATCATACCAAGGACATTCTCTCATATGCCAATAATGTAGGAATGGCATAAATCACACTGTCTTCTTGCTACACTTCTGCATGGCTCCAGTAGCTGCTCATACTTAGCTTGAAGCTTTACAATTGTTTTTAGGTAAGGTTCTTTGGTTTCGTCTATTTACTTAAATGATTAACTTATATTGAATTTTATATAGAAAAACTCGATACATTCAGGGACACGAAGTCAAGGCAGTAGCAAGGGCACTCATCTGTAGTCAGTCTACATTCCCTTGGCAGCAGGAACAAAAGTAACAGGTGAAGGAGAAGTAAAACTGACACCAGCAAACTCTGGAGTCTGAGTATTCCTCTGGAATGAGTTAATATCTATTTAGATTTCTTCTGAGCTTGAGGAGAGGATTYAAGGAAATTGAACTGGTTTTCCAAAATGTCAGTGACCAGCCTGATGATCAGACAACAGAGGAAAAACCAGGGTAATTTGGAGTGCCTTTATTTCTTTGCAGTTTTTTGTTTTGTCTTTTGTTGTTTTTTTTTCCTGAATTGTGCTTACATTCTGAGCAATTTTTAATTTCTATTAAAAAGMGATCCTCAATTTCCAGTGTTTCCTAAAAAGGCATATGCTAGAAGTTAAGGGTCACTAGAACACAGAAATCCTTCAGCTAGCTTTTTATTCTCAGAATATTAGATATGGCCTCTATTCTGGCAGTTCAGGGAAGCCAAGAAAAGGTCGAATGTGCTGAGTCCACTGCTGCAAAGTGCTAGGGTTACCCCAATATTACACAATGCTTTCAATTATTTTTAACATACTGAAGGGTAAAACAAAAACAGACTAATAAATATGGGAAATTTCTATGCTGAAATCATGTTATCATCCGGACTAATCAAGTTGTTTTTGCCTATGAACTGTGCTGCTGACTCATCAAAAGTTGTAACCATTGGCAAATGCGCTGTAGATGGAGGGTGGTTCTAGGACTCTTCAAACATTCCCTGCCTTTTCTAGAAAGAAATATATCACAGATGACTACAGTTGGGAAAACATGGCTGGGGTATATGATGTTTTTAAAAATGGAACTTGTGAATTTTTTGATGTTACTCACCATGTACATAATTCTTCGTTTCACTACATTACTTGTGCTTTTCCTGTGCTACTTCCCCTCTATTTTATTTTGCAGTCTTGTGTATTGGGTTATACACACAGTACCTCCTTTCCCTTCCCTGTCTTTATTTCTTTCACAGATACTCTGCTTGAGACGGGTTAAAATTCTCTAGGTGCAGTATTTCTTTGCCTTTCTTTGAAAAAAGGAAAAAAAAAATTTAAATGACCTTTTCCTTGAAACAAGAAGATTGAAAACTAATCTGCTTGTTACAGTTGAGATTTTGACCTGCCCCCTAAACTGCACRTTGACTTCTAGCTTTGAGAACTGGTTTTGATGGTGATGTGTGTCACTTTTTTSTAATGCTAATTCAGGCAGAAGCCATTTATCATTTCTGAATATATAAAGTGTCTGGTGTGACACTGTGCTGACTTATTCATAAAATGATAAAGATCAAGAGAAGCAGTATAGCTTAGCCTAAAAGGACCTAGAGCAGGACCAGAACATCTACTTTCTATTCTTGCTTTCCTCTRTGTTAGGAAAGACAATTGTTTTCATGTCTTTTAATAGCTACTTGCTGATAAAAAGAATAATGTAAGAGTAAGAATTATTAATTTTTACAATAAATACTGAAGTAGATCAAAATCTGTTGTCTTGTATCCGTATTTTATTTATGCTTTTGCTTTATCAGCATATAAAAACCAGCAATGATAAAATGAATATTTTCCCTTTTTCTCCTTACTAGAAAAGGCATAATATCCTCACAGAGTATCAGCAGATTTCTTGATTCCCTGGCTGCTGTGCAAAAATCTAGCATGGGACTATTACTATGTTCAGACTTAGGAACATGGAATGACCAGAAAATCCATGAACAGGATAATAGAAAGGTTAAAATCCTCTCAGATAAGACACTAAAAAGAAAGTCCTGTTACTTTTGGAAAAAAAATCCCAGTACATTTGAAGCAAAATTAAARTTTTAATAAAACATGTAGAGTTTAGTTGAATTCTATAAGACCTATGTTTTTCTGAAATATAGTAAAATTACTGAGATCCATGATGATTTTCTAGATGACCCTCTAGGGATATAAAATTTATGGCTCACCAAAATGTACATATTAGGAGTACCTATTACAAAATACTCTATGATTCCCAAGGCCAGGGTGATCCACATGAGCAGCATGGCAAAAAGCTGCAATGCCACTGCTACTCCAGGATGGCTTAGCTGCCAGTAAAAGAGATGCAAACTTACTAGCCAGTGCTTTGGGGGAGTGTGTACTGACATGTTGGTGCTGAATTGTAATTTGTGACTATAGCTATATATCAAGCCAAAAGGTTACTGGCAGATGTGGAGAACAGCAGCCACTTCCAACTTGTGACTTGGTGTCCATGCTGTGCTGAGCCACGATACCAAAACGGGGGAGAAACAGAAAGAAACAAAAATCTGCTGTTACTACAAGTTAATTGTTTCTTAATCTGAAAATTTATGAGATTGATCTAGATTGAGATATTTTATRAAGTGGAGAAATACAATAATGGCTYACAAYGTTTGAGAACTCTGTAAATAAAAATATCTTCTGGGTATAAAATAGATGATAACAGTCATTTTCTGCCACATTTGTAGCTGCTCCACAGTGAATGCAAACTTWCTGGATTTTCTTGTTAGATTTTTCTTCTCTTTATTTCATCTTCAGAGGACAGCTTCAATATATAGTCATGTATCTGTACACAAATATCTCTATCTATATAAAATTTCAAATTTTACCTCCTGGGGGAAATTTCCATAAAGAAAATCTCACCTTTTCTTTTTTTCCTCTTTAAATCAATATTTTGCAAAGGTAGGTACTAATTTCCTATCATTGCTTTACCTGAATTCAGATGTGTAGGGAATTGCTTTGATTMCTGCCTTTTTCTTTTAACTTTTTCAAAGACTGAGAAATTAATTCAACTGTAGGGCTACATGCTCTTTTAAAATATAGTTTTGATCTTTATATAGTAATGTAATTCAAATTAGTACCTAATTCTCCAAAGTCCACAATTTAGGACAGTGCAGAATCTGCTGCAGCAACTAATTAAACACTTACTGTAAGGTTAAGTTTTTCATTAAATCAATAGGCCCCTAGTGTCAGTTACAAAGCCCTAATTACTACGCTGTAAATTTAGATTGAATTTGAATTAAGGACTGATTTCAATCTAACCACAGCATGTAAATATTGTAAATTACCAGAATTACAGTTCAATAAAATTGAATGGATTTCACTTTAGATAAACTAAATGCAAATGAGCCCAAGGAAAAAAAAAAATCCTGCAGAAATTTCCCAAACATCTGCACAAGAGACTTRCATGTGCAGTATATAGTACACTACCTTGGCAAAGAGAATGTCAGAGCTTCAAAATGTTGCCATCRTTTACTCTAAGATGTTTTAAATATTTCATTATCTGTTCTGAAAATGAATAAATTTAATCTCTCCCAAGTGATCAAATAAAATGATGGCTAATGTGCCCACTTACTGTGTTGCTTTAGTTTGATGACTGTATTGTTGTGCTAAAGCACAGTATGAAATCAGGTTATCAGGTTATAACTGGCAGGGATAAAAAAAAAGCAGTGCTGGGAAACACAAAACAACCCATTTTCAAGGCATGAATCATGCACTTTGAAGACTCAAAACAAGTGTAAAAATTACAGACAATGGCACTCTAATCAAACGAGTGCAAAATTGAAAATAATTGGGAGTTTGTGGACTTTCATTCACCTTCAAACAAGCACTGTATCCACAGGATATTAATAAATTTGGGACAATAGGCAATATGCTAGATTACAGAGAAAAAGAAAAATCAAAAATGCCTATATTGAGGGTCATACATATCATTATTAAGAGCTTTCTACTCCCCTGCTTATGTTATTTCAATATATGCACTAAAATTCTATTAATAGCCTTAAGATGTCCTTAAAAATTAATTAAAACAATGCGTAGTTTTTATTTACACTTAGCACTTCATTAATACACTTATACAGCAAAATAATAAAACTTGGCTGAAAAAGTAAAAACCATTAAATTAATATTGTCATAAAGGCTCAGAAAGGGCATAGRTTAGGAAATTAATGATAATTTTCAGGATTGTGTGCTTGAGAGATGGTGAGCATAAACTCAAATCTAGAAAATAACAAAGAGGTAATAATAAACCTTCTTCAAGAACAATATCCACTATTCTCATTTCTTCCAGAAATAGAATTATGCCACCTGTTCTTCAGAACAGTTAGGGTTTTGTGTCTTTTTTTCASAGCACATTTTATGGGGTCTTTGATCTGCCCATGCCTCACAAAGTTACACAGTGCCAATGCAGTTTGTAGGCACATGCCGTGTGTCTGATAATTTACAATCTGACAGCACCACACTTTCTGAAACTCTTATTTCCTGTGAGTGTAAAAATTACATTTCAAACCACAGAATATTTTAATGACTTCATGTCATCAAGAAAGGTAATAATACTTCAGCTCAGCTTCATCAGCTGAGCATGGTAGCCAAAGGTAGCAAGTAATTTACCACATGTGACCTACACAGGCTTTTCACATTAGGAAAATCAAACCATTCTCTGAAGTGCTCATCTTACCAGGCCACTGGAATGTTAAATTACTGACTGCAAAGGAAATGATGCTTCACTTAAGTTTGGAGTTTTGCACAAGTGGAATGAATGGGCCAAGCTGCAAAAAGCCCCAAAGTAGATAAGAAAAAACTGTGACACTTGCCAGAATAGAAAATGCACCATATACCACCTACAGCACATATAGTATATTGCTATATTTAGGAAATATGCTACAATGAAAGACTACTTTTATAATTGTCCTTCATGTTTTATAAGGGATCCTTTGCTTACCAGCGTTCCACCTTCATGTCCACCTTCATACCCTAGTGGATAGAACAAGATAGTCTTTGATGTGATTCTGCTGTTCTGGCTCCCRTGTTTACTCCTAAGCCTATGAGAATCATTTCTCCTCCAGGGTCTATAGGTTGGAGGAAAGGTAAGCAGGAAATACTAGTGACTGCTGAAATACATGCCTACCTATTTAAATTCACAGAAGCAACAAACAGATGGCACCACTTGGATCTTGCTCTCTAAACTTCAAATTATTTCACCTTTCAAGTTCTGGAATTTAGGTGAAATTAGGAAGTTATACACATTTCTGGGGTTCAGCTGGTTTTGTTTGAGATCATTTGTATTCATGTTCTGTAAAATTAGTTTTTCATGGAAAAAAGCCTATTGACAAGCTAACAGGGGATGAAGTGGCCATGCTACAGGCTTGCAGTTTGACAACTGATCAGTATTTTAACATAAAATAAAATATTTTGAAAAATCTCCTAGTGAAATAGGAGACTTCTTTCAGACAACAACTAAGATTTAAATTTTATTTTTGCACAGTTTAAAGTTTAATGACAGTTCACAATCGGCTTGTTAACAAGTCTCAGCCTCTTGCAAAAATCTTTGCTGCTTTGCATGGTGAAGAATTTATGTTTTTTTTCTGCCTTATGGAGCAATGAAATTCAATTTAATTATTTTTTTTTCCTGGTCTTCCTAAGGTTATAGCTGTTTGGAACTGCAGTGTCCAGATCTGTCATGCATCCATTTAAATGCAAGTTTGGCTATTACACCTTCAAGATTCAGTTCATGTCTGTCTGAGTTAGATGGGAAAGGTATAATTGCAATAAAATTAGCAGTCAATGGTTTGGACCTATATATGCAGAGTCATCAGGCCACATAGTGCATAGGCAAACACTCTCCAACAATTATGCCAAAACTTAATACACGGAAAGACGACTTCCTTATGGGATGTTTGAAGTTTGCCATTGTATTACTGTATAACATCTGTAACACCTATAATTAGAACTGTACAGCCTAAATACWGTGAAGACAAAATTKTTTATAGTGTGTGAACAGAAGCATRGAGTTAAAAAAGGGAATCASTAACTGAAGACATTCTTAATGTGAATCCTGGAGTGAATATTTCAAAATAAAAAKGTTTCAAATACTTAGCAATTCATTTGCTTAACGAATCACAGAACAGAATCTCAGAATAATTTAGATYGGAAGGGATCTTTGGAAGTCATCAAGGCTGACTCCCTACTCCAAAGTTAAAACATGTTTCTCAGGGCTTTGTCCAATCCAGTTTTGAATATCTGAGGACCCTCTTCCACAGCTTAGCTCTTCCTGCATGGTGAAAAAAAATACATCAGTTGGAACTTTCTTTGCTGCTGACCATTAACTCTTGATCTTCTGCTTGCACCTCTGAGATGCTACTCCATATTCTCTACCATGCTACAGCTGAAAGCAGGAATTAAATCTTTCTCTAAGCTTTCTCTTCTGCAAGCTGAAGRTATTTACTTTCCTCAGCCTCCCTTTGTACAGCACACTCTGTTATTCTCYCTTGCACCTGGGGGACAGAACTGGAGACAATACTGAGGAATTACCACTCCCCTCATGCTGCTGGTTGTGCTGCTCCCCAGTACGTTACAARCCTTCACTGCTACAAGGAAATACCAAAAACTAAAACTTTTTTATCTGAGAAACTGTGATTAATTGCCATTTATCTAGATGTGGAAAAAATGGCAAGGTAAGTRACAGTAACTTGACCCTGTTCTGCTTCACTTATCAAGCACATGATTTTAGTTAGTAGTGGGAATTAATCCCATAATTTCTACTGCAGAAGACCTGAGTGGTTTTAGTACCCCATCATTAAATATTGAAATATCTTTTGGTAGCAGATAGTTCATAATTCTGTTTTATGGTTATAAAGTCAATTGTTCACAATCTGTGAAAAAAACCTAGCTCCAAGKATGAATCTTCCCTGAACAGTGTGCATATAAAACTCCAACTATTGTCACTGGAAATACTAGACAGCTTGGAATGGTTTTGGAATGCTAGTTGAAATTACCACTGCTTAAAAGTAAACAAACACCCAGCAGCCTGGGACAAAGSTAGTGATAAAAATACTAGTTTTTCAATGTATTTTTTAGTAACAGTTATTATGGATTTGAATTAAAATATATTTTAGCATAGGCATTAATTGAGCACGCTGGCAACATGCACTGATGTTCTTTTCTGTCAGCTTTGGGTAATGTATGCATTTTAACATTTAACTTCACTGCATGCAAAATCCAGAAATGAAAAGTGTGCATAAAAATATACAGGGCATTACTTATTTATATGTAAAGCCTTTATTCTATTTTGTTATTTTAGATTAAATCCCGTTTCAATTCTATTCTCTCAGGGAAGCACTAACAGTTTGAGCTCAGCGTGAAAGCCATCAAACACTTGAGCTGAAATTTAGATTGGGCAATTTTGCCTGGTGAAGTAGAAAAGGACATGCAGAATGGCAGAGAACAGAATGGCTTATGGAAAGGCAGATGTTTTAATAACTTGTTGTCTTGTGGGAGCCTCAAATATCTAAATTTAAACACTGCAATATATTAAAGTGCACTGCTGTCAGGGAGGGCATACTCCTTTACCTTATGAATCAGAGTAAATGTGCATATTTATCATGTGTGCAGACTTCATAAAACACGTATTTTACTACTGAAATGAGACTTAATTTGGAAGGTGTTAAAAAAAGATTATCTCAGACTGCAGAATTCTGCTAAAGYTTGCATTGCAAAATGCATCAGGTCWGAGCATGGTAATACTCAGCCTTGAGTTTTGAGTTGAACCTGACTTCCTGTGTGCKTGGACCAAACAGATACTTGAGATCTCCTGCCTATTAAGATCTTTCAGCACATCAATCTATTGTTAATTTACACTAGGTTTGAAATTATATTTTTCCTTCAGCACACTGTTGGAAGAATGCAAATGAATTTACCTAAAAATGTCCAGAGAGAAGCTACAAACCTATGCTAAGTTCTTCATKGAAAAAAATCTCTCAGGATGTCTGGTAATAGTGAGTTACTCTAAATTCACCCTGGCTGCATAATTTACAATCTCCAGAATTAAGACGACTAGGGAAGAAAAATTTTATTAATAAGCTAGCTTCCCATATGTTCAAGGACAACTGGGTCCTATTAAAAAAACAACGAAGGCCCTGTCACTTGACTTTTGAAGATATTACACCAGTATTTATAGACTGTTTTGTGACACAGAACTCCTAACTGGCATTACCTTTCACGTTTGTCATCTTGTATTCTGTCCTCCTTCTCTCTAGAAGTATCAGGCTATATTTTAATTATAGCTATTGAAAATATTTCAGGTATACCACTAAGAAATRTTAAATAAAATATATTTTAAAATATATTTTAAAATAWATTTARTATTGAGTGTTTAATTCATGGTTTATTAGATGTGTACGCATTAAATAAAAAGAATGGAAACATTTCTACAGATATGGTGACAAAGTGAAACTGAGGGTGGTATTTTATGAAATTTAATGACTTATAGACTATACCTGAATGATTTTAAAGGTCATAAATTTGTCTTTGAATTGGTATTTACTTGGTAGTAAGTATGGGACAGATGCAATAAAAATCGGCATAAATGAAAATGAAATAAAGCCWTGCAAGTTTTGTGTCTGCACATTTWCASTGGTATCTTTARTTCTGTTTTAGGGAGTAGATTTCCTGTTAGGGTTAGCAAGGCCTGTTGGTTAAAGAGGAAATAAAGACTGACAGTGTAAGCTTAATGGAATATTCTCACACAGAGATACAATTTCTGGATCAGGAAGTCCTTAAGCTAGATATTATTG
>CADDXX010000637.1:300403-346232 GCA_902810485.1 Alauda arvensis
CCCCCCAATGGTTTTTTTTTCAACTCTTATCTAAGTCTCTGTGTGCCATGCTAGGTGGATTTCAGGTTTGCCCATTCATGTTCTTATAACCCAGTGTTAGTAGATACAGTGTAAGAGCTTACATAGGAATCACATGAGAAGCACAAGCAAGCAGTACTGAGCTGAAGCAAAGATGACAAAACCATAGAGGCTGAAAACAGGTGGAAAACAGAATTTATGACCAGGTTGTACAGTCCTTACAATCTATTAGAGACAATCCTTGAGGATTTATCTTCTTTTAATAAGAAATAGTAAAAGTAGAAACGGTTATAAACAGACCCTTATTATACCTTTGCTCAAGAGGACAGAACAAAAAAGGCTCTTAATGTTTCCACATAATCTTTCTGTAAACAGATCCCAATCACTTTGTGCTGCACTCCCTTCAACTGAGAAAGCAGATGAGAACTGCTGCATGCTGCTGARCAGCACAGACTGCAGCTGGGRAAAAAAGAGCTGCAACTCAAAGCTTCACTCCTTCTAACCCTCTTTTGTTAGATGGGAGTCAAGTGGGCAAGATTGCATCCAATCCTCTTGTTTCAGGAAAAAAACTGATGATGGATTAATAAAAACTTGAAGGAAGGAAATATGTGACAGGTATTCTGCAATAATAACAATCATAATTACAAGCACCTTAGTTAAACTAGCTCTGAAAAAGCTTGGGCTGCATTTAGGAGCTGCTTGAATAACATTTGCCCCACTTATCCTCCATTTCAATTTAATATTCCTAGTGCTACTGTTGCCTATATCATCAATGTCAAAAACTAAAAAGTCTTATCTTCAACTTTCATTCCAATGCTTCAAAAGAGCTTTGAATTTGCATCTTACTCTAGGGAAGATGTAGTTTAAAAACATTTTTGCCCAGCTTGCTCCATTAATTTCTGAGGAAAATGCACCTACTGCTGTGAATATGACAGTTCTCAACCTTGGTGTTTTTACAGGATGTCCCTCCCTAGGGAACAACCAACACCATTCTGACTTACCCTGCTGGAACTGCACCTCCTGCTGGGTAATCAGCTACTGCAGCACTGAGGGAGAGACCTCAGTATGATTAACTGGATGCCCCTTGTGAATGCTAAGGAAAAAGAGAACTGCAAGTTTTCTAGGGGAAAAAGTGCTTTTAGTAATCATCTGTTTTCAATTCAAGCAGCTAATTTATAGTTGCATAGAGTTGCTCAATTACTAGCAGCACTTAGTATTTTATACATCTCAGTAAGCTTTAACTTAAAATAATATTCATCAATCTATKAAATATATTTTTCTCCCAATTATTTTTGTGAGTCAAAAAGAAAATTAATTTTGTAATGATTATCTGACTCAGGTAARGCTGATTTTTTATTACTCTAGGCCAAAGCCACTGACAAGGGCACAAAAAGGATTATTTTTCAGCAGTTTTCAGCTCAGCTAAATCAGCAGATAATGCCATCTATGATGCACAGTGATCCTGACCTAAAGCCCTCCTCATTGTTAATGTTTCTCTCATCTCAAATATGCCTCAATGGCAGAAAAATATTATATAGCCATCTTTGAGCAGCAAGAAAAATTAATCTTTAAGAATTTTCTGGATTTTATGCAGTTTTTTTATTTTAGTTGTCTCCCATCCCAAATCCCACAATCACATGAACACAACATATTTTATATAGTCAGAGGTGGTAATTTGGTGTATGGCTTATCATATGCAGACCATAAAATAAAGATGCCTGTACTCCTATTAAAAGAAATAACAAAATCAAAACCAAAGCACAAACCCCAGATGCAAAGCACACAAAAGAAAACTAGTTTCTCTGTCAAAAAGCAAATAAAGCAAACAGTTCATTGTTATTGACTGCTATTCACAACAAAAGCAGTTTGTCTTCATCAGCAACAGAAAAGCATATGGACTTTCACCTGAAAATATAATTTATAGTTKAATTTATTGTTTAATTTTTATACCATGACATTTAAAGTGAATAATTCTTGGCTTTAAGAGATTTTTAGTCATTAGTTAAAAGAAAAACMAATTTTCTTTTCAGAAGTGTTAATCAATAATTTAGAAACTGTTTAAATTCTATCATTTTGTACTTAAATTCATATGGTRGGATACCAGTTCCATATAGGATGGATAGTCCCCATTTTGCCAAGTGTTCTCTTCAACCAAAGGCTGCATAATTTTAAATTTTCACCTGATTTTTGATTCTGTTAATTATGTTAATTATCATCAAAACAATCTGACAAACAGTAATGAACCTTACAAGTGTTTATCAGTCAGTAAAGAACTATCACTCTGCTCTGAACCTGAGAAAGATAAGATAAATAGAAGTGTAAAGAAGTTTATTTGATATTCTAAGTCAGAGCTTAAGGCCAAAAAACCAAACCTTTTTGTGATTCTGCTGGGTGATTATTCTAATAAATGGGATATAACCAAGGACTGTTAGTGTTACAGCAATTGAAAGTTATYGGATTACTCCTTAAATGTAGTTATTTATTGCAAAAAAAAGCTTTCAGTCTCAGTAGGAGGCTTAATGTACTMTGAAGATACCATTTCAATCTTAAAAATCCTGTTCAAAGTATTTCTTTTCCACATTCTATGATATGCACARAAAACCTTGGCAGTAGCTAGGTTGCAGCTGTCTGAGGCCAATTCCTATCACAGTGACCGATACCTTGTTGTCCCCTTGAACTTTGACATCTGACTCTGACCAGCATTCTTACTTTTTTCCTTGAACTTTCCATATTCCCAGCACTCTCCCTCCATCTCTTGCATGAAGCAGATACAGAAGGCAGAGAACAGGATATGACATGCCATTTCCTAGTTCCTTTATGGCTGCTGAGCAAGAGACAGCCAGACTCTAATGCTTTGCCTGCTTTTGGAGCTCAGGAACATTGAACACTTTGATACACAACCATGCAGTCTGACTGAAAGAAGTTGCCTGTGTGGTCCTGTGTCATTTATACAAGAAAATGCAACAACAAAACGATCAGYGTAACGTTTGCAAGTTGTTACAGGCATACACACCCAGAGGAACGCCACGTGTGTGTTGGTATAGATTCTCTAGACTCTGTGAACAGTAGTACTAGGTCTCATCCTCTGATGTTCCATCATTATAAACTATTTCATAAATAGTTTTTATAGGAATCATTTAAAAAACCCCTCTGAAATCACGTCYGAYCCTGCTTTGATCYGGAGGTTGGAGTAAGGACCYCCAACATCCCTTTCCACATAAATTATCTTATAATCTAAAAAATCCCATGTTATTTTCTTCTGAACCTGGTGGAGACCAAAGCAGGAAGTCACTTCTTTCTTTTGCACTGTTAACATGTCCACATTTCACAGGAGTTGTACTTCCTTTTACTCTACATACTTTGGATGTCTTCCCACAAATGTAAGAATTTTTATTTTTCTCTTTCTTTCTCCTTTCTTATTTTCCCCTCTTGTCTTATTTTTCATATGATGTTTCTCAYCTGTCTGTTCTAAATTCTCAKTTCTTCTCCAGCTGCAATCCCCCAYTTTCTGAGTAACTTCAGTCAATCAAAACTCCATTACTGAGACCTGTTTCATCATACCTTGCTAGTCACAATTCCTTATTTCTGGTGTTCACTAAAAATTCAGTTCTGGATTTTAGTTTTTATCTTATTTACACATTTCATCATCTGTTTGATCATTTTAATTTAATCATTTTTATCTTTGCTTCCACTGACCTCCCTCTATGAAACAACCTCAGAAAGAAAGCCCATGCAGTCATTGCTCTGCAGTAAATAAAGAGATATTCCAAACCCACTTATTGTAATGTTTGTGGAAAATTACCACGAGATAACGAGCAAGGTAGTAAATGGTCACATTCTGTTKGAATAATAAAACAAGGTGGTATTTTCATTAGGTTTTCCCTCTGCTCTGTTCACTATCTCTGCCTGTCAGATGTGGTGTTAGCATGTGTGTTAAGCTCTCTGGTACACGGGTTGTCTTTGATTTAGGAGAATTCACACCGCASAAGAGCTCTGAAACTTGCAGTGTTCACTAAACACGACTGCATTACAAAAACTAACAATAATAGCACGGTTCACAAGGTGAGGAGAGATACAGACAAGCTACAGAATAACACAGCAATTATTAGTCCTCGGAGACAAAAAYGGTATCTGTAGATACAGGTAACTGTTTTCCAATTATTTTATGCTGGTCATTATGGAGAAGTTGGTTTAAAAAAATTCCTAGCAAAAGAAAAAAATAAATAAAATGATAAAGACAGTGACAGCACAGTGAAATTAATGTATTTCTTAGTCATAGATAAATTTACACCATCAAAGGGGTGTATCATAAAAGGTACTGTCATATTACATTAGATTGATAAATAAAGGAATTTAAAGGAAATTCTTTAAAGCTCATGTATTTGATGCTTTTTGTCAACAGAATTCATGAAAAATCTGGGCCCATGTCACTATGGAAATTAAATATTTGCTTACTCCTCCTGCTAGATCTAGAAACTTGAGATATCYTGCCACTTGTCAGTCATTTCAGGGTCAGCCAAAAGCCAGCTGACCTGCTCYGAGATTGCCAGTCATTTTTAAAGAGTGTTTATYGATTATCATTAAATGGATTATAAAAAAGCATCAGTAAGCGAATAAGGAYAACCATYTGYGAATAAAGTTACAGGTTGAGATGAAAATATTTTCATTAGGTTGGACACAGTGGCCTCTGTAGCCTTGTATCATGATACTGTTTTGTCATTAAGGTGATTATCCACCCAAAAGTGATGAGTCACTTTAAATTAGAAACACATTTAGTATTTACTCCTTTGGAAACTGTTTTCATCCTCATAGCAACTTCTGAATGGGACTACAGGCTTGTTTTGGTTTCTGACTCATTGATTAAACCATTAAACCAACAGCACTGTACTACACAGCATTTAGCATCACAAGCAGGACTGTGAACACAGATTGCTGCAAGTCAGCTCCCTTCAAAAGAGAAGGAAGGCCCTTCTTGTCACTGATAGCAGGCACAGTAGGGCTCCACCTCSTGTGTCTGCACTGCAGCTCTGAAGTCACCTGTTGATCTTAGGCACAGGGATATCTGATRGCATAATTCCCTCATGTTCATAAGCTCTGTACTGTGCTTGGCACTAAAGGTTAAGCAGCAAGGGCTGTGTAAATGGAGAGAAGGTGTYAGCAGTGTTCTGAAGATACGTCTGCAGCTGCAGCACAGCCCTGATTCAAAGTAATGTCCAAGAGAGAAGAGCAGCTGAGTTCATGTAAATCAGTCATGAAAGGAAGGAAAAAAATAGGCAAAATGCAGAAAWTATTCAGAGGTAGTAGAATAAATTGCTGATTCATAAAATGCTGTGGACTACATGATAAAAAATATTTTTACTTGCAACAGACATAGCAATAATAGGCAATAAGGTTGTTACATAGTCACGTATCGTTTGTAGCCTGTAAAAGTCCTTGTATTCCATATCACATACATTCATAAATTACTGATAAAAAAAATTAGAAGAAGGTCAATAAGGTACTAGAAATGGTGCACATGGTGCCCCACATCAGGCAGGATCAGTTATGGCTTAAGCTGATTTGAATGCCCAGTTGGAAATAAGCTTTGATGTGGAAGAAAAGTTCATGGGTTGACTCAGAACAGTTTAAGAAAGTGAGTASTGAAGGCTAGATCTGTGCAGATGTTTTTATACTTTAAGCAGTTCTAACTAAATGTGAACTTCTTGCTAATTCTGATATTAAATATCTAGGTTGTTACTTGATCACACTGCAGAAGAAAAAAAAGTGTTTTCCCTAGTGTGGAGACAGAAGCAAAGCACCAAAGAATCCTATGCTAGGTGTCTTCTAATTTTAACAAGTTCATAAAAATAAGATTTTAATAATTTAACTCAGAGAAATGCAATAGCCCATCTCTGCTCAAGTAATGCATTTGACTGAACAAGAGTTTGGAAAAATTACAGGCTTGTCTGTTGCACCTGTTTATGGRGCATATGTAAGTGATTTAAAGAAGGAAAGAAAACATTTACAGTGACACATTTTAAGAAAAACAAAAAATAAACTATGARAGTGTTTTAAAAAATTGAGTACAGAGCAAAAAAATAAACCTGAACCTCTAGGGTCATAAAAATATCTTAGCACTATTGTGTTGTATTAATCTTAGTTGCAATTTCCTAAATAAATAGCAAATGCTTTGGCAAAATACCAAGCCAAATCAAACCAAACCAACATAAAAATGTGGGATGTTAATCTGTTTAATTATAGATAATGTCAACAATTTTATTACTGYTTTRTTGTTTACAGTTTCTCAAACTTTTYGAGTGGTTCTGGAAAATGTGGCATAACTGCTGCTTAATTCTACTCTGCTCAAAGGAAAAATACTTCTTATGAAATCACACTTGTTAAGGAATGCAACACACCCATAAGTAATTTTATGGATTTTCTCTCAAGTTAGATAATAGCCACTCAAAACCCCCCCCACCRTATCAGAAAACTAAAAGCTATTAGTGTACCTATATACTTCAATGAAAATAAATATATATGTATTTCAAACTTGTTGTACTAAAGTATGTTAAAATTCCATACCCACTCAAGGATTGAAAATACACTTTTCAATGAGGTTTTTTTTTTTCCAGAACAAATAAATCTGTGGGGAAAAGGCCCAAAAACTACTGTGAGATAAACAAAGCACCAAATAAAAGAGAGGATGAAAATACAATTTTGCCCTTGATGTTTCTAGCTGGTCAGTCCCTTGATGACTGTATCTATTCTTCTGAAGAGATGCTTACTGAGTTGGTGAAAATGCTTTAGAATTTAAGCATTTTGTTCCATCAGGCTGTATCAGGGAAAATTAAATTAGGTTTGGTGCTAGCAATTATTCCTTCCTATCTATRACATTTCTGTGCATTGTTTTATTGTAAATAGACCAGGAAAAATGATCCAAAGCAGCATCCTAAGGAACATGTKKTTATCCCCCATACTSAGGGTTTTTTACAGCACCATTTTGTGTGGTACATCATGCTCCTGTGTACCTATTCATTTTTTTRTACTGAATGCTAAAAAACCATGAAGATTTCAATAAATTCACATGGCATGTAAAGGAAAAGGAAGCTGCTGCTTAATGTTCCCAAGAAAAGGGTAGGCATATGGCAGCAAAGCAATAGCTGGTTTCAAAAAGAGTATTTCAGGCAGAAGAAATTACTTATGCTGGGAGGTTAAGGAAGTGACTATACTGATGTTAGAACTGTGGAAACATTAAATATGAATGAAATGCAGAAATAGCTTAAGGAAAGGTAGTAACAGGCTAGAAGCAAAGGATGTGACAGAAAAGAGCTCTGGGAATGAAGAACAACGGTAATAAAAGAGACAAAGAGGTAAACTGTCAAAGAGGAACATTTAGGATTTGTAAATGAGCTCTGCCAAAAGAGAAAAGGAATGTTCATTGGAGTGGAGGCAGTGAGTGACAGGCAGAAGAGAAAACTTTGTGGAAAGGGCAGTACAKAAATCTACAACAAAAGAGGCTTAAAGGATTCTAGAATCGAAACCTTTYTGTCCCCTCTACTCTAGATTATGCAGTTTAGAAAATTAAGAAAGAAGATGCAAAATAGAGAGGGAAGAGAATTGAGTCAGAAGAAATGAAGGACATGGAATGAAATCAGAACATTACATCAATGTTTACAGTAATTTCTTCCTGTCAAAACAAGAATTTGGATGMCTGAGGAAGAAGTATGCAGTTACAAAAATTGGTTTTATCCTGCAGAAGATAAAAGRACAATAATCTTGACAAAAATTGCTCTAATTTTCCAGGACAGCAGAAACACAAAAGCAAGTGGTGTGCTGAAAGACACAGGATAAAAGTTCCACAGGACAAAAATTGTGGGCCATATCCTGTTCTTAAATCAAGACTGAAAAGGTGAAATTGGACCACCAGCTGCAAGTCCCGGACCACTGAAGGACACTTAGCAGCCTAAGGCATTCCTTTCTTACACTGGCCCTCCCCACCATGATACTTACATTCATTAAAAAATTCAGCTACAAAACCCCCACCCTGACTATGTCCCTCATACCTAATGAAGAAGTCCATAATGTTCCTATATTAAATGTCCTTGTTTTCAAAAAGACAAATAATTGTACAGTTCTGAGGTACAGAGAGATTCCATCAGAYTTTTTTCATACACTATGGAGTACTCATCTGAGGATGAGACCATTTTCTTATGCAGAAATTAGCATATTATCATTTTTCTTAAAGATGGACATTTTTGATTTTATCATTTTAGATTTATTCTTGCATGTTTGGACAGTTACAATCATAAACTATCTTAAAAATGTATAATAGTGTATTTAAGCTCAATCACTATGACACCAGAAAGCCATGTAAAATGCTTAAAATAGGTAATTGAAAAGGACTTGTTTTTCTGATGTAAAACAAGCTGAGTGAGTTTAAATAGTCTAAATAGTCATTACAGTCTGACTGTGATGTGTTCTTTCCTCCACACTTGCTGCAGCATTTCTTGTATTATTATAATGGTTTCTAGAGCAATAAATTACAGACACAGAACCAACTGCTGAAAAGTGTAGGCGGCTCACACAGCATGATGCAAATCACGCTGTGGGATACTCTTCCTTTGTAACAACAATCCCACCAGAGCACACGTGATTCTGCCCACCATAACACAATTTCAATACACAGCACAGTTTCTGCTGGGGCAATGGAAATGGAATTTTYCATTGCCAAGCCCTTAACTCTGCAAAGTTATTTTGGTGCTTGAATTTTGCCTGTGTACGTAGTATTCTAGTAACTGCATGGACATAAAAGAAGCAAATCATAGTCAAAACCAGTTAATCAAAGATATGGTCACCTGAGAGCTATTTACCAGATAATGATAAATAAATCGGTGATTTTTTAAGCCTAATTCCTTGTGAAGTGATCAAAATACCACAAATCCCCTCCTAACAAGCAAAACTTAGCAAGCAGTCTGGGTCACTGAATGAAGGGATAGCAGTAAACCTAAACTAGATTTCTTTAAATGATGAGAAATTATTGATTTCAAAATGCTACTCTGTCTAATCAAGCAAACTAGATGGTCATATTTGTGCACTAAATATATTTACATCTTCATTTGATCCAAATGTAATAAAATATAAAAGGTAAAGATATCCTTTTACAAATGTYATTTAACTATAATAAAAATATGCTTAGTAAGTGGGAATCAGAATTAATTTTTGCACTACTCAAAGATAATATTCCTAAGATTCATRTGAAATAGAATTAGAGAAGTGAAAAAAATTAATGATAAATACCATGCAAAATTTGGCAGCTACGTGCTAATCTTGAAAAATAAAAAATCAAACTAGGTTCACTAGTTCATCTGATAAAGATTTATATTTGAGAACATATGGCTTGCAACTGTCCATAAAGCTCTTATTTTGCACTAGAGAGGGCGATATTTATAACAACCATCATGTATAAATTTAAATGGGAGAGACACATGTAACAACATGTGGAGGTGGTTACATCAGTATGTGGGAGAAATCAATAGACCAATAGATAGAAAGGGACATGGAATGTTTATTGTCCGTGTTCYTGCACTGTTTGACACCAAGTTGCACCTAGTACAGTGTACAGGTGGTTTTCAGAGGTGATAACTAGAATTCTAGTATTCACACTTCTTTCTATGAAACCAAACCTTTTTTCCCTGCAATTCTTCGGAAATCACTTGACAGTTTATGCTTCTGATTTTAGGTTTTTTGGTGGTGGTTAGTTATTAAATACTGAGCATCATGTGTAAGGGCTATATTCCCATCCATCACTGATTCACCAATTTAGTTTGAACAACAGGAAAACACAGTTGAAAATATGGCTTTGTGGCATATGCTTGTTTTTTTGTTTTGTTGACAGAATGATAAGATTTTACAATAATCCGAGTAACATTTCTATTCATCACTGAAGTGATTTAGATCTTAGCAAATCCACAGTGCTGTAGCAGAAGTATTTTCCAAAGCATCTACAAAYAGTTCATCACTGTGCTGGCAGAAGGAAAGGGAAGGGAAGGTGGYATTTTAAAAAGAGAAATGAGGCAAAAGATATAGTAACGCATATTCTGGGGAAGACTACAGGCTGAGCCATCTACTTGTTATTTTCAGTCATTCAGCAGATACCCTGGTCCCTCTCCTTTCTAAGTGCTAACTTTATCCAGTATCATTGCCTGTTAGGCTGTCCTATTTACTGATCTGGTCATAGCTGCCATATTCTTTTTCTTTTCAGTACASACTCCTGAAAGATACAAGCTTCCTCTGAAAATGTCTTGTGCATCTTCCTTTGCACTCGCTTTCTGAAATTTCTCTATTACCTTCCAAGGCTTATGCTTTACCATAGAGAAGGTACTTGTTAGAACCATCAAGAATAGAAGCGTCAAGATTATATTCTAAATCATATTGATTACACTTTGTGACATATAAATGCTTTTTTGATGTTTGCTGCTTATTTTTTCAGCTCACATAGAAATTATAATGCAGTTCACCTGATCTTCTGTTAAGGACTTTGGATGCAAAGCCATAAATATACCTAGAAGAGTTTATTTTCATAAGGAAATGATAAATTTCTAAAATGGACTTCATAGTAATTGTAAGCAATGGCTGGATATATTGTAACTTGTTATGCAATGCTCAATACCTTGATGTATTTCAGCTTCAGCTTAGCTCACTTTTGTAATGTTATGTAKAATAGACATCTGACATGCAAGAAAAAAATTCACAGGAACCTCTTGAAAAACCCTTCAAAGTACACTTCTGTGGAATCATGTCCTTACAATTTATAACGTGTAGAGTATAAATTTAATAATTCTCTACAACTGGTTTGTGTTTTCAGAATAATTTTTAAATAATCCTTAAAATTATAGGGTTTGCTAAAGATTCTGAAAACRAAAAACCTTCATCTGTGTCTAAGGAATATGGATACGAACAATTGTCATATTTGCATTTCCCCAGTACCCATCCTGCTGTGGATATCACATATAATTTATGGCAGGCTGCAGATAATTCAGTTTGTGCTGGATGCTAACAGACTTAAAAGGTTGATACATCATCCATAGATCAAAAGGATATAAGAAATCTTTGTTTTAACTTCAACTTTTGCTGGCCTTAAGAAAAGTCTTAAAATTATCTTCAGAGTTTTAATCAGCCACTGATAAATTTGGGGCATGGGGTGGGGACTGGAGAAGGGAAAAGGAGGCTTTCCCATTGCAGTGTGAGCAGTTCACACTGTCACACAATAGCACACCTGCTCAGTATAACAGAAACTGCTGCTGCCTGCAACACAACACTCCCTGGCGACAAAAGAAGCAAAGCAGCCACTCTCCTGGGTTAGCTGTTCTGGTTTCACAGCCACAATCTACAAATGATGAGGCTYGATGCATTAACTCTAGCCTTGYGCTATTTCTAAGTGTTAGAGTGCTGGAAATGTAAACAATGAAAAAGAAATAGATACCTATGTAAACACTTTAAAWTAATTTCTGAATGCCAAAAAAGCAAGTAAAATTATAGATAAATCTATATTATTATGAATAACTCCCACAGATATTTTCTTATGCTTTCTTGATTTGGATAAGAAATAAAAGCCTGTCTGTATTTAAAAACTAATCTTTTATAAATAAGAAAGAGAAAGATAATTAATAAATTAAAGTGAGAATTAAACAAAAAAAAACATAAAAAAACATTTAAAGGGCAATGCTTAATGCATTCTGTCACAAAGGCCATTACCAAAGTTCTATTATGTTTTGGAATCCTTRAAAAGAGCAATACTGCAATTTAGAGATGATGAATTCTAACCAATTTATTTAAAGGGGGAAAGTAGAAYTGCTTGATTCTTTGGCACCACAAACTAAGATAATTATAAGGTATTGAAATACTAAAAATAATCACTTTTTTAAAATAAGAAAATTATTTAAATTTCCACTTGGTTTATTATCACTAAAMCCAAGTGAGACTAAACTGTGAAGACTCAGAATTATTAATAAATGAGAAATGTTTACATTTCTGAAACAAACATRGATTCCTATGTGCAGGTTTGTCCTCTCCYAATCATCCAACACACTAGCAATAAYWAAAACAAATTTTAAAGAAAATACAGCTCCAGACCTTATTTTGATATTATTTTGAAATATTAATGCTGATTAATTAATACARTGCAATGCAAATAAAAATAAATGTCTGGGACAATAATGCAGTAGCTGCCAGTGCTGAAGAAAGAGGAAAAGCAAAAGAAACAGAATTTTAAATGGRGCAATTTCAATTTTCCATGTTGTTTTTGTACAAATCTATGCAATTGCTACAAAAAGATATTAGAAAGACAGGAGGTGAGATGTTGACTTCCAGATGGAAATTCACAAGAAAATATTTAGGAGCGCTCAGCACTGACGTACAACAATGTAGAAGTGGATTAACTCACTGAGACCATATGGGCAGAACATAACTTGAGTTCTGTACGCCAACATGAATGCAATGGGGTGACAAGAGAAACAGAAGGGCAAAGAACTACTGAAAATAACTATGACAGAGAGGTTTATAAAGCATGAGAATAACAAAAGGTCATTGTCATGTAAGTGAAGCCAGTAAGATTTTGCAATTCCTATGGAAGGCCTGCCTGCCTGCCTGGGAAAATTTCCTGCAGTGGACAGGGTTCTTACTACTACTGATGAAAAATCTTTCTTATATTCTCACAATGATCACTGATCAACAAAAAGCCAGAAGAAACGAAAAAGTTGGAAGTTAATGTATAGTTATTGTTTAGACAATGGTCTGCAATGTGGAATTCAGGCCTCCTTAAAAGAAAGCTTCTGATGCAGAATGTCAAGGTTTGATTCTTAAAGCACAAGACAAAGACTGAGCTGGGATCACTTAAGGGGTCTGTGTGCAGGTATTTACAGATAGAGAATGGACAATATCTAAGAGAAGCTGTTTAAAATGTCTRTGTGAGGCCTAAAATCTCAGAACATAGGAATATAATGAGGCTCTTCCTTCAACTTTGCATATTACCTCTGAGAACATCTTTAAAACTTGAGACTAGAAGCCATTTCCACCCCCCCCCCCCCAAACTGAGGAAGAGGACACTTCCCCCGCCCTTGGCATACAATTTCAGGAGGATACACTTCTATTTAATGAATGTTCTGTTAAGAAAAAAGTGTGCCTCTTTATTCAGGGGAATTGCCCTGGGGAGAGGCAGGAAACAGGGAATGTAAARGTATTGACATGTAGTACTTTAATGTGGTTAGTTCACAGAGTGGYAAATGCCAAGCCTATTTTAATCTTCCAGCTGAACTGTTTTTGTTTTGAGGCCAGAAATTTAGGGTGGGTGGGGTTTTTCTGCCATTTTGCCATCCCAAGGAACCTTGAATTCTCTTCTGCACAGAACATAATTTTAGGAGGAACATAAAATTAGAATTTCTAATTACACATCTCAATCCAGAAATAGCATGTAGCATCTAGTATCTGAAGTATTCTTTAAGAAGAAGCTTTGCYGGACTGATTGCCCTCTCGGCCTTGGACAAAACCACAGGATCCCTAAAAAACCCTAGGAATTAGCTAGATGTAATATTACTCAGTTGCCAAGATCAAGGCTTTTTATTTTTCATGCAAAGAAATATAGGCTGTTGTTATTTTWTGTCAAAAAACCCAGAGTATTTGGAGATAAGGTCCCTCTAGAGTTAGGCAGTAACTAAGAGAGGAATTTCTGAAATAGGYATTGGACACAGAAGCCTAGTTTTTTCCTAAGGAATCATTTGGGTCCCTTTTTCTAGATCTTGGTCTAATACTTGAACATACTWAAGTTTGAGAAATATGTCTCAGGAGATGTTAGACAAAATCATGTATCCACCTATTTCTATGACATCCAGCTGAAAGAGTGATCACACCTGTTAAAGGGCTCAGATCAAGCTTGAATAAGTTTCTGAGATCGTCATGTTACTAGATACTAAGCAACAGGCATCTAAAAACCTGTAAACTCATTTCTTTAGGAAACAGATACTTCCATGAACCTTTATAAAATTATTTATGTAGTTCCATTCTGTCTAATATCTAAGGAACCATAATAAWATATGTAATTCATTTTACTCCTTCTACAGAACTGGGATCTAATTTTGTATTGTTCCCTGCCACTCAAACATCTATTTTCAGGGGACTTTCGAGGAAATTACTTCTTATTTCTATTCCTCTGCTTTATTTGTCTAAAACTGACCAACAGTTTTGATGTATTCAAAGCATGATGTAATGAGCTAATATAAAAGTTAAAGTTACTTAGTATCAGTTATTTGAGGAAACCTTGTGAGCTTTTTAATCCATAAAGTGGCAGCATGTTGTCCACAATCTTACTTTTTTTGTGTGTGTGTCTCCTGTGAGTATCAATTAACAGTTCACTGTTAACAGAAGTGTGAAAACACACAAAGCAAAGATAATTTCAGGTGACAGATTTCTCGCTTCAGGGCTGTGCATGAAAAATTTAACAATTCTTAGGTAAGCATTTATCCTAAAAAGCACTTTCCAGTGTAAAGGCTATGCCTTAAAAGGAATTTTAAATTCATATGATACTTTTATTTTATAACCTTCATAATTTGATATTTGATATCACTCATCATTCTTATTTGCACCTAAATTTTATATCTTCTTAAAGGTATCATCAAATGTTCCATATTTATATTATTTCTCTTTTGGATTAAATATTGCCATTACTCACCTTAGCCCCAAATATTTAATCTAATATGAAGTCTTTTAAACTTTGAACCAGATAAAAAAAATTAATAAACAGCCAAGAAGAATAAACAGATATTCTGTTTCCTCTTGTTATTTTAACAACAATTGTTATTTTATTCCACTTCTGAAAATACCAAATTTAAATTCAAACTCAAATTGTTATTGCAAACAAAATGCAAACAGAATTAGAAGACTGGTCCTTTACCCACACATTTGCAAGGACATACACAGCCCATAGGATGGGTATCCTCTGGTGAAGGGAGCCTCAGTTTTTCAATTTGCTTTACTGATTACAGGGAACATATGCCTGGTGTGTTTCTTTCTAGCAATTAGTTATCCATGCAAGGACCTTCCTTATGTCATGGCTGCTTGATTTCCCTAAAAGCCTTTGACAAGGGGTTTTGTTGAAAGCCTTTTGGAAATCCATATATACACTATTCACCAGATGAYGCTTACCCAATCCAAAGACATTTATCCACATACTTGAATTCTTTAATTTACATTTAATTAAAAAAAAAATAGACTTGTCTAGGAAAAAAGGCTGTTCACTGATAAAATCATCATGCTTTGTAGTAATGATCCGTAAAATCTCTGTTTTAAATTTACAGGCATCATATATCAAGAAAAAAGTATTTGGTTGCACTATCAGCTCTAATAGAGGTGTGAATTTAAAAATGATGCACAGGCCATCATCTAGACGTGACTATAAGTAGCTTTTAAACTTTATGTAACTAAAGTTAGTAATGCTAACTTTAGTACAGTGTAGGAAAGCTCATCATTTTGGTTAGGGAAGAATAAGCTTTTAGTATGCAAATTTGAAGGRAAAACATTTTGAAGAATTGCATCAGGTTAGAGATGTAAATGAGGCCTAAAATGTCTCATTAGGTTTTGAATTGCCCTTATCTTTTGTTGCCATTTTTTTCTTTTTGTTTTCTAAGCTTTATGAATCCTGTGGGCTTTGGGGGTAATTTTCTTGCTTGACTAAACYGGCAAGGGTTTTTCCTACAATGAATTATGAAATGCTTCTCCAAACTCAATTCTGCATGGAAATATGTATTGAGTAGAATAGAACTCTACAGTTTTATTTTTTGAGTATTTCTCGGGTTTGTCACCTAACATTTTTGATGTTATTTCAAATGACACAAGCAAATTCTGTAATACACTTGGTGCAATTAATAATTTATGTTTAAATTGAATCCAGGTATCTAAAGCTTAATACAATGAAATATGCATACAATTTATCTCTATTGAGAAAGAGACATCTGAAAATTTAAAATGTCAGACGTCTTTATTATAAAATTATTGGTTGGTAGGCAAACCATTTAAGTTCCTCTTTTAAGCAGAAAAAGAGCTTGCTAAATATATCAGTTCATTCATATTGTGACTTAATATACATAATCATTTTCACTGTTAACTTTTTGCCAAAATRAAATGTCTTATTGTCATGTCCTAATGTTGGTGTGGATATACTTTGGTGTATTTCAAATTTTTATGTTAACTTCTACTTTAATAACTTGTAATTTTGAAAAGTCTACATTAATGAAATGATATACTGAAGTATTTATTACTTATCCTTATTACTTAAAATAACTAGGCTTAGGACAGTTTATAAACAGAGGAAGGCATATGCACTCATTTCCACAATTAATAATCTCCTAGACAAATTAAACTAAATTGTCTGCTAGACAAATTGAACTACTATGAGCTAAATGCAGGATGATATCACAATAACAAAGRGCTTATTATATTTGTTGTATTTTGTGTTTTAGGGTTCTCTGAATCAGTATTTACAAAATAGCTCCAGATAGCTTAGATGACATGACTGCAATATGGAAAATTACTTGATGCATTTCTTTGCAGGGATAAGAGATCACCCATRATATAGCAGAAGGAAAGCTTAAGACATTGCCTAAACTGAATTAGACTGAGTATTACTTCAAGTGAGMGCTTCATAAGCCAGTTGCACCAAAACACTGTCACTGCAGAGTTCCAATGGGTCTAATTAGTTGTAGCTGTGTATTTATGGATGTATACACATATGTGCATTTTCCACTGACAAACTACACACACATGTAACACATGATGACAATTTTATCTTTCCCAACTAWATAAAACTCTCACCCATCATCTTCTTAAATGAAATCAGTCCACTYTGTGAGCAGTTCCGATGTTAAATGTAAATATTATTTTTTATTTAGRTAGCAATTTAGTTGTGATTTAGTGTCAACAGTGATTTAGTTGACAGGTTGGATTTTGGTGCAATTTTTTCTTTTTTAAAGGTACTAATCCTGTTTCTGCAGCAAGCAGAAGCTTTCTCATTGATATAAGATACTCAGTGGATTAAATTTTTCCCCCTTTTTTCTTCTTCTCTTCATGCTTAGCAAATAACTTGCAGACTTAAATGAAAAATAGATATGAGAGATTACAGTAACTTCTATAACTCTGGCTAAGTGATAAGAAATTGGTTCTTTTTTCTTTAGCTAATTGCCCACTTCAAGGAAAATTCCTACTCCCATGAAATCTTTGCCTTGGGACCATGGTATAGTAGGAATCTAAGAAATGTATATACTTCTAAGTCAACTATATTGAGAATGAGTGATTTTTTGAAGAGTAAAATAATATGATGGTATAAAATCTGCAGTTTATTGCCTGAAATATGCTGTACTACTCTCAGGTACTACATCTAGAGAGCCTGTGCTTGTTGCTTGGCTATAATGGAAAATGAAATTTTATAAATATATATTAATCCTTTAATGGTGTTGGAGGTAAATCAGCTAATGTGAAAACAATCAATACATACTCTGTGAGCTGCAAGATGAAAAATTAGAGCCCTGCACTTTCTAACATTTGCTTCTGTTCATAATCATATTGTACTGCAGAGATATGAAATGAAGGAGGGAAATCTTGTAATGTATGTTTAAAAATGGTCCTTTGAAAACTTATTAATACTGTTTAAAAGAAATTTCTACATGCTCCTACTAATCTTTCAATTCTCTCTCTGATCTTGTTGTTGTGGGGGATGAGCAAGCAGTTGGATGGTGCTCAGTTGCTAGCTGGGGTTTAACCATGGCACTGAAGCATATATACATATAATTACATACAAATACCTAGATATAATTAGTATCTCTTCTAAGCACTAAAATATTTTTCTTGAGAYAAACTTGTAATGATTCTTTTGAAGCATTCAATACAGACACTATCTTCTGCAGACGGAGATCTTTATCTTTCTGTTGCAAAATCAGCTGCTGTTGTTCAAAAATTGATAAATACATAAATTTTTGACACAGCCCATTACTTGGTATTCTAATTTATCTTAACAAGAAAGTTGTAGGAGCCTTTTGTTAGGTAGTGTCAAATCKTATTTTTAAGTTTTGTTTTCTCTTCATGACACTGATCTTGTGAGGTCCTATTCTGTCTTAGTGATGATCTGCGTCTCAAAATACCACTGGCTACAATGAAAGCTCATTTTTGCAGTATGCTTGAGTAAGCATATTTCAAAGTAAAAGTTGGAAACCACCATGCTTTGCTGTACATGTGCTTCCTATGCTTGTCTCCTGTGAATTCTTTTATAAATTAAAACTGAGCTTAATAATGTAATTAGTATGCATTTTAAAAATTAAAATAATATTATTCTTTCACAATTCATCTCCATACTTACTGATAACTATTTCAATCTTTCAGCTTGACACATGAAACACTACAGAAATCGGGAAAGAATTAGAAACRAAATTCCATTTTGCCAATTAGAGGACTATATTTACACCTATACTTTGCCAGAAGAACACTCATATTTTCAMAAAGAGGACAGTGACTYAAGGACTATGATTCCAAAGCCACATACCACAATATGCTTTGGACCAGAAYGTACAGCCAAAGGTCTGGAGACTGCTCAAGTAAGGATGTGAGAATCTGAAGGAGACRTGTTAGCCTGCCAAACACCAACTGCATGGCAAGTGGTAGCTGTTCCTCCAGCCATATACAGGATGCTTTCCTCTGCTTTTCCCCCAGATTTCCCACTGAATGCCATTCCTGGTTCCGGAAAGGACAGGGTTAATTATTAAAATTGCTGTGAAGGTGTATGGCTAGAACCCAAAGGTTATTCTATACCACCTCATATCTTTGCTGGGGGCAGGGGAAAGGGACTGTCTTCTGAAGGGAAAGGATTCTTGTCCAGTGGAGTAAATGTGGTGGAAGCTGGTGTTGCCTTGGGCTTCCCATGGGAATCCGGTCTTTCCTGTTCCCTCTGCCACTACTATTGTTGCTATCACTGTGTGTTTCCTTGTTTCATTGAAGTTCCCAAAACATTGTCCTTATCTCAAGTGTGATCTTTACCTTAAGRCCCTTCAAGTCTCCTCTCCAGCTTGCCACAGCAGGAGGGGTGAAGAGAAAGCAGAGAGAGACAGAGGAGCMCATGGTTTGGACAGTCTCAGTGGGGGCACAGGATTGGGGAATATCATTCCTAAACCACAACAGTGCTCCCTGTGTGCTGGAAAGAGAAAGACACCTACTCYTACTGTTATCAAAGGAAAATATTCTTTACTGGCATTAAAGTTTACATACCTCAAAAATAGTACAGACTAGTGGAGAACAGGCAGTGGTGAGATTATGTTCACTTTGYCAAGGTTAATGACAACTTGAATTCTGGGGTTAGTGATACAGTATTCTCAGCTATAGATTCTTACCCCTAAACTTTATGCTGCCTGTACTTCCACCAAAGCCTAAATACTGAGAACTTCAGACTAYACTAGTCATTRTCTTGYCTCATCTCCTTTTTGGGGTGAATAAAACAACAYTAGGTATTAACTGCAGATTAGGGAAAGATTTCAGGACTCCTGCAATTTTTGACCAACAGAATTGTTTTTGTAGAGGCAACACACATATATAGATACACTAATTAATTCAGAAGTGGAGGTCACTGTGCATCTGTAGGAAAKGAATCACTCAATCACAGAAAATATAGTGAGGATGCTCTATTTTRGATAATAGGAAGCAGAGATGAAGGATCCTACAGGTTGGTATGTTTATTATACTGAACATTCCTTGATGCCCGCTGTTTCAGAATTGCTACAGAAGCATGTGAACCTGTTCACAACAGTCACACTTCACACTCTTTGTTCTTGATATTCATCAAGGTCTACCATGTTAAGTCATGTTTATACTTGTCACAAGAAATCTACTCTTAGGAAGCCTTAGACCCACATGCTTATTAGAAGTGCTGCCTGACTGGTTCCAATAAATTTTTTCTATGTCCTTACTAGCACTTATCATTTTTAAGCCATCAAGTAGTAGCAGGAGAATTTACTCTCTCACTCAAAAATTCATTATATCTTAATCTTTCAACTAAACCAAATTATATTTAACACTTTTACTACCCTCATCTGCATGTCTTTTAATTTACCTAAAAATCCAAGTTCTAAGMATATTGATAGTGCCCATCTTTGTGTCTTAAAGCTAAAAGCTTTATAATTGTCCTTATTTYTAAAAGTCTAACCTTGGAAAAAAAAAAAAGGGTTGGTTTCAATTTAACCCAATGCAATTTTAGTAAAGTACATCAGRAAGTAGTATTAGATAACCAATATTTACAGTCACAGTGATTATTTTTCAAGCTACTTTGTTTTGATATGGACCAAACATACAGAAGTCACTAAAGGGATTTTATTCCCATACTGTCATAGGAAAGTGTTATGCAATTTTTAGTAATAATCACATTTGAATTTAACTAATAGCTACATAAAAAAATTTGCTCTAACAGAGTGAAAAAACATTTACTGTGGTCACTGAAGACTCTGTATTAACTTAATTTACTTTTAGTGATATCTTCAGCCGACCAAAATTAGGACTGCCACAGAAATATGCATATCTGTGCATACCAGTACATCAAATGTAAGAATACATTTTTCTCTTATAAATTTAGACAAATTTGTATCATCTCTAATACTGTAAGGGAACATAATTTCCGGTATTTTTGTGTTAAATCAGACAATAAATCTGGTTCCTATTTAACAAATGTAGTCTAAGTATAGGAATTAGGATCAAGAGAAAGATTTCTTTTTTAATGCTGAATACAATTGAAAAAGTGTCTTTTGAGATAAACACTCCAGCTGAAATCACTATTATCATTCAAGGTAGCTTAAAGAAGGCAGACAAATTCTCAGAGATGGCAACCAGAGGATGCATGTAGCTAGATAAGAGGAAATTGTGGTGAAGGATTATGGTGAACAGGTGTTAATTTGGTAACATGCAGGTGAAAGAGCATGGGTTTTCATCTATGCCCACTGTGGATTTTTATTCTTTCATCTCTAAGATTCAGCTATTGTAAGGACAAATGCTAGTAWAATTTCTATCAGTTAGACAGGGAAAACCAGAGTGAATTTTGCTACAAGAAGRTGTTCTTATAAAACATGAGGAAAAMCTCCATTTATTAAAAAAATAAACTCAGCTGAAACAAAAGGCCCCACAAAACCCAAAGCCAAACCAATCTGTATGCATTAAGGACCTATGAGCTGTGAGCAGTGGGATTTATTCCCTTTTGCCTTCCCCTCTGTGTTTTTCTCAGTAGCTGTACATTACCTATGCTCCAAGAACCAGCAGGAATTTTAAGTTCAACTACAATTTTGCCCTCACAACATGACAAAAATGCTACCTGAACCAGATCCATAACATCTCACATAAGGTCAAGGATATTCATACATAAMAAGCCTTCTTGGAGGTGGCTAGTTTGATGTTGTCTAATGTACCTGCTCAAAACAGAGATTCTGAAACAAGATATCAAATTGATCACTAAGTCAGTAGAAGCTGGACCTTGTAAAGCAGAAGSACAGTCTCTCAGGAAAAGAGTTTGACTGTTGCATTCGTAAGCACCCCTGGCTGGATACAGTCAGTCAAGAACTTGTCACTAGCTGTAAATGTGCTGTGCTTTTACTGACACCCTCTTCAGCTGGGGAAAAAAASATACTGATGGCCATTCTCAAAGGATAAGATGTTTTAAAAATATTTATGAAAACAAACAGAGAATACTACTAACTTTCTGATGTAAAGTGCCAAGTGTTTCAAAAAGGAATGCAGTTTCAGATCATATTGCTAACGTTTCTTTTCCTAAAATGTTGACAGACTCTTCAAAACCTGGCAGCAAAACTCATAATAAGATTTATCATAAACAATAGGATYCAAAGTCACACCAGAGGAAATAGCAACACTATATGGAAATGGGAAATAGGGAAATACATAAGATTCTGATCTCATTAACCGACTAGATGAGAAACCAAGACAAACATTGGGTAGAGTGAAGTGTTGTTCAGGTAGTATTTAAGCATTCAGAGCCAAGAGAGCTATGTGCAAGAATCATGTCTCATTCCACAGGCTGTTCACAAACAGCAGGCACCCACAGTTCTGCTGCCCTGAGTGACCTCAGGAGTTACTAACTCACCAGAGTGGAGCATCTCAGTTCCCACTTCTAAAGACTCTACTGTCAAGTGAGCATCTGATTTCCATGGAAAGGAGCCTGGGTTGCCTGAGCCTTCACTGCAAAACCGTTATGCTTTCTGCATATAAAATAAAAAGGGAAAAGAAAAAARTACCTTAAGAATGATTTCAGTGTTTTCCCCATAAATATTCCTGAATACTGTGGTATTGCCAGCACAGTACTGGACTCAAGAAACTAGCATTTCATTCCAAATTTTTTTTAAAGTGGCTGTTACATCAATGCATTTCTTTGGTCCAGCTTTTTCATTTTTCCTTGCCATTGGAATTTATTTTTTTTTTTAATCTGTGATATATTTTCCTGTTTCTCCTTGAAATAACTAGTATATGTAATAAAAGTATTTTCAAAAAAGCACCAGAATATAAAAATTTGAGTAGAAGAATGGCATTCACTTGTTTCCAAAATCATAAGTTTACATGCTTGGCAGTCCTAGTAAGTGCACAGCTGTTTCCTCACATTTAGGAGAAACAGTTTCACCTTTAGCAAACAAAAGAACCTTAAAAATGCTTTATTGTAGAAGTTTGACAGTATAAACTAATTCAAAGGGGGAAATAATATCTCCCTGTCCAAAACTTAAATTACCTTACTTTGTACAGATCATAGTTTCCTGTAGTTGAATAAAATGAATCCATCTAGGAAAATGTCCTTTTGGCTTTGAATATCACTTCAGATAACTTTAGAAATTTAGGGAAACAGAGGTAGTGAAAGATTTTGGTTATTACTGACCTATCCAATGGTTAAGTTGAAATATASTCTTCTTATTAGCATGAGAAATACATGACCTCCAAARTAGTGTCAGGACTTAAGAAGCTTTACTRTTCTAACAGACTCATTAATAGGTAGGATTTTTAAATGAAAACAGTGATCTTACTACAGCCCTTGGTTTGACTGGTGTCATCCAGTGTAACTATTAGTTACACTGATTTAAGTAAAAACACAAGAGTCAAATCTATGATGAAGTTGCTGGAACTTCCTTACAGCATCCCAAATAGAATTCACTATAAACACTGTTATGTCTACAACTAACTGCTACAATTTTATACTGTACAYAAGCTTGATGAATAGATTGAAGAACAGGAGACTCAGTGATGATTCTTTTCCTAGCCTCTGGTTAAACTCTACATATCAACAGAAAAGGTACAACTGMTAGGGAAGACTTAATAAAAGATGAGCACATTTGTGCACATATTATCACACACACACAATACATACCATTGTACATATTTGTGTGGAAATATATGTTTATCTATCTGTCAAGAAAAAGAGAGATAAACAGGCAATAGTAAGAATGTAAACATCAGTTCATATTAGGACGTTCACCCAAAAAATGACTTCACCACCTTAAAGGTTTTAAGTGTAACTTAAGTGCTTATAATGGAACCACTGTGATGGGTAATGTCCTTGTATACTATTTATCTACCTTACAGCACCCAATATCCATGAAACAGTGGTGTATTAGATACAGTWCAGGGGCACTACATTTCTATACACAATAAAGAGTCATTGAAATCAACATAAAATTAAAACAGGACATAGCAGTATGATAYAGCTAAACTTTGAGTAATTCTGACTCATATCAGTACACTTCTCCAAAGGTATCTCTRTAGCTTAAAACCTTTAAGAATATTTTTGTTTGGTTTTTTTTAGTGGAAGACAAAGCAGTTCAAGTCTACATATTTATTTTGCTCTTCATTTGATCTTATAGACAATGTTTTGGATGTGCCACAAAGCCAGGGAAGAAGAATTCTGTAATACCCCTCAACAGGGTATAGAAATGACCAATGGAATTGTTTTCCAAGYAAAAATATTCCTTTCCTACGAAAGTACTGAGGTTGAAACAAAATTRTTTTAGAACTTTACTGCCAAGGGAAGATGAGAATTTTCAAGTAAAATAGCCTTAAACTATGTTTGATCAAGGGTTGGAAGCATGACATCGTGTGAATCAGTGACTTTTGAAGATAAGTTTGTTACTTTATAATCATCCAAAACCAAAGAATTACTAAAAGAATGTTATGATATTTTTCAGCTATACTTTGATTTATGCTACACTTTTAAAAGTAGGAGGATCTTTTCAACAGTATATCCTTTAACATTTGAGATCACAGAGTACCTCAGTTTAATAAAGAAAATAGTTTGTATGAGGTTAATAGAGTTTTAAGAGTATTTTTGTTGGACTGCTACAATAACAAGCTCTATTATCTGTTATCCTCAGTGTTTTGGTAGTTAGGGGTTGGAGACARTTGATATTACAAAACTTATAGTTCACAGTAAATTAAAAAAAAAACACAGTAAAAAAWTTTTAGTAGAATTTTGAAACTGAGGAGCTTGGCACCATTACCTAACTGAAGAGTCAAAACAGATGATAAAACAAAATATTGTTCCTTATCAACAACTAAATCTTCAAACTCTGTATAGTATGACTACAAATGTTTCCTAAACAATCATGGAAGAACACCTACCACCTATATTTACTTGGAAAATGAAGTACATATTTGCTTCTTCAGGCAGTAATTCTTACCTGAATGTGCAAATAAGAAAGAAATTTAATGAAATCTTAAACCTACAACATARAAACTTTCAGGAAATCTCTGAGTTATGCTGCACCATAGAGTATGGTAAAAAATAATACTATGACTGAAATTAGTTTTTCGACTGTGCCTTCAAGCTACAATAACTGAATTTACAGCTTAGTTGAGTCAATGTAGTATTTTAACATCATTTAATTTTTGACATATAAGGTTGAACTGCACCTTCAATCTACAATAACTGAATTTACAGCTTAGTTGAGTCAATGTAGTATTTTAACATCATTTTGCAGGTTTAAGAATTGCAAGACTGGCAACCTTTTGGGTGTTTTGATCACTAGCACACAAGCATGTAACATACTTTGTGTTCAAGGGGAACCTTCATCCAGGATGCAAAGCTGGTGCTGAATTATAATCACCTTCAAAAAGATTGCAAGCCTGTGGGTATTAAGCTTTGCACTCACCAAGCTCAACCAGAAAGATTTATGCAATCTGCTTTGGGACCTGACACTTATTCATACAGTAGATCTGATAAGTGCATTCTGAGACCTTGAAGTTTATTCTCATCACAAGTTTTGCATTTAAGGACTCAACCAGTAGACCTCTTTTAGTGCTGATCAAAAGCACTTCATTATGAGCTCAAGCAAAATCACTGTACAACCACACAAAAAAGGAAAAGAAAAAGAAAGGAAAAGGGAAAAAGGAATAGGAAAGAGAGAACCCATATACATCTAAAAATAAAAGTGAATCTTTAAAGCCAAAGAATAATCTCCAATATTTTAGACAGTAGTCAAGTTTTTGTTGTCTTTGCTCTTGTTTGTCTGGAAATASTTTGTTAGATATGTTTGCTTTCCAGTTTCAGCCTATATAAAGGACAGAAGACATCTGAATCAAAATACAATAAACCATATTTTTCTTAACTTTATGGCATCCATTGTATCAGAAAGCTAAATAAGCACAAACCRGAATTTGTCCAAACATAATAAAGATGGAAAAAAGTAATGAATTAAAAGATTTTACTGCTCATTTGCAGTTTACCAATCATCCAGRCCATGCTGAACTGAATTTGATTTTGTATTGACCCATGGGACACACCTGGCCTYCAACTACACTTCAGCCACTGGTCACAAACCTCTGGCCTTGACCAGTCACCCATTTTTAGGCTCACCTCACTATCTGCTCATCCCACCCACGCTTCCACAGCTTCTTTATGAAAATATTATGGGATTCAGTGTCAAGAGACTTACTGAAATCAAAATATACAAAATCTACTCCTCCCTCTTCATCCACCAAGCCAGACACTCCATCACAGAAGGTTATCAGGCTGCTAAAGCCTGACTTCCACTTGTGAATTAATGCTGACTTGCAGTGACATYAGTTGCCTCCATCAGCTTTAATGGATGTAATCCACCACTGCTCATGGATTTAGGTATGTCCAGRTTATTTTGGTTCCCAGCAGGTATTTCTGAAGGCTTTTTTACACGTAAAGACTGAGGCAAAGGCATTCAGTACYTCAGCCTTCTCCATACTCCCRATCACYTGYGCCCCTGTCCCACTCATCATCMAGCTCCTGATTTCTCTTGCTTTCCCTTTTGCTGTCTATGTACCTGTAGAAGCCCTTCTTATGGCATTTGACATCCTTCACCAGATTCAACTCCAGCATAAACAGTAGCTRTGATGTTTCAGGTTTCATAAATATAAATAGCACAGGTATATCTATCTAGTCTAGAATTATAGATTTTTTTTCCCTTGAGGTGACAACAAAGAAGGTAAGTTCTGTAGAACTGTGGACAATTCTGATTCATGTAGCTTACACAGATGATCATATGTGCAAGTTCCCTTCCATACACTTTTTAGACAGATCTGAAAAATCTGTTCGAAAAGCAAAATAAATCTATGGCTGAGGTATGAAATGTATCATGGGAAGTTTTCACTGCTCTGAGCCATAAACTCAGAATACTGATTTATTTTAAGTGAAGTCTTGAGCTTTTCCACTACCTTTCAAACTGCAATTTTTCCCAAAGCAAAAGTCATTTCTCACCCCTATCTTCATGAATTCRTGTTGCTTTTTATGAGAGAAGAAAATCTGTGGGCAATATCAGCTAATTTTTAGAGATCGAGAATAACRTTTTTATGGTAATTTCCAGCAGAGTCTGCCAAGAGTATAGGAATTCAAAACAACTACAAAAATCTCTATCTTATATAACAATGCAACTCAGTAGCCATTAAGTTAGCTCAATACTCTAATTCAGTCTTCAAGTTCAAATATTCATTATTTCTGTCAAGTGCTTATTTCGAAAGATATGTTTTCCYCTCTTTGATCTAGAGAGCTTGTATTCTGTGCTTTATTTCTTTGATGTTCACTGAAGACTGATAATTGTCATTGAAGTATGGAGGATGGTCATTTGAAGGAAGCACATTTTGATGAATAACCTCTTGAATAAATTCTATATAGTAATACCTACAGAGTCATAATAAATATTTACATTTCTTTTAAAAAGTTCTTCATCCTTAGAAAGGTTTTGCATAGCTAAAGAAAACAACTAAGCACCTGGTCTATAATACCTCATTTTGCATTGAAAACTGACAAACTGGCTTGGTTTGTGCTTTATTTGGAGTTGGTTTGGGCACAAAAAAAATACATGTGTTTTAGTGGCAGCCCAAATGACTGTTTTGTCACCATGGTCTTGTTATTAATACCATACCAGTATTAATAACAAATACCACTTAAATACATTAYTTTTTTCTGCTGGAAGTTCAATGAACATGATAAACTATCTCCTTTACTATTCTTCATATGTGTCAGATGTAWGATGTGACAATTCCTTATTATCAGCAAGTCCTTGAGCGTGAGATCAAAGAACAGAAATYGTATCATTTGTCACTAAATCAAAAAAGGATTCCTTAATTTTGAAAATGGATGTCACATTTTACATTTATCAGCAGCTTAACTTAAGAAAAACTATTAGATCCAGAAATCAGCAGCAACCCAAAATTTAGAATAACATAATAAAAGGCCATCGGAACAAACACAAAGCCAAACAAGAACAGCCACCCCATAAAGAGCTAAAAAAACACATAAAAAAGCAAAAATAAACAAGAAGTCCCAAACACCTAAAGAACAGAGGAAATAAAACAGAAATTAAGTTAAACAAACAACCTAAAAATAAATAAAGAAGCTCCACCAAAAGGAGAAAGATGCAAAAAAAAATAAACCTGACAGCCAATATCCACTATGTATAAAAAAAAAAGTCTTAATTAATGTTAATTTTAGTCAAACCTGTGAATTAAATGCAAATTTGAGCTGTGTGTGTTTTGGGATTGTGCGTTGCATGTTTGTGCAAATAAATTCAAGGACTGCATCTCCAATTTCCAGAAAGAGACTCTGTTGTATAAAAAGGAGTAACATTMATTTTCTAGTGCTAAGTCATTATTTGTAGCTGATGATTTCTTCTATTTAATTATTTGATTATGTTACCTTGTTTGTGACAACAAGAAAGTACATCTTGATTAGTACAGATTAGGGATGAATGATTCACAGGTTAGACAAAAGCTGCCTTTTGCCAATCATCATTTTGAAGACATGATCATTTACGGAGATAAGAAAAACAAGACTTGCAGGGACAAGCAGTACTTTTATTCAGCTTAATGAAACAATAGATAAAAAWAGCTGCTGAACCACCTGAACAACTCCTGGTCATTAAAAATTATTCCTGTACTCCCCCCTCTTCAATACCATGTTAGCATTGAGCCCCTCTGAAGGCAAATAGCACTTCCTCAAATGGCAGCAAAACTCAATCTGGGTAATTTTTTTTGCTTTTTTAAAGAGTTCAGTGTCTCAGACAAGGATTTTAGAAATACTGTAGCTAAAGAAAGGACAGACAATTGCAGTATGGAAACTGGGAAAGGAAAAGTAAGTGAAGGAGAAAAGGAAGAAGAGAGGCAAACGACACCCCACTTTTTACTGAGAGAGAGAACCTGCAGCTGGGAGAAAACACATGCAYCATTCTAAAGTTCWGTCAAGCACATATCTAACTTGTGTAATGAAAACAATTACATTTAAACAACATTAGGTTTTTAAATAAATCCAGTATTGGAGCAACCACAGTTCTGAAGAGACACATGTAAGATCCACCCCCAAAMTGTCATGTGTATAGGGCCAAAGTAAACTGCTCAAAATCAGTCACACCTTACTGTGGCTGAATACAGCCTGAGGAACTTTAACAATTGTTCATATACATGTTGAACATAAGCTCCCCTAGCCTATTTTTTATTAAAAAAATATTTTCCTATCTTCATTGGTTTATGCCAATCTAGAAGAGTTTGAATTTGGGAGACAGTTAGAAAAATTTTAAACTGAGAACAGAGCACAGCCAGAAATGTAACAAATCATCTTGGATTAAAACTTTAGATCYTCAAGAACAAAACCATGACATAATTATTTAGGAGGTCAGCTTACAGCAAAATGCAGTGTTATATCTTTAAAGAATCCAAGATGATTCATTCTTTCTCTTTCCTGATGAAAATGATAAAAACTCTTTAATTGAGATCTTTGTCAGAAGATGAAATTCATGAAGAGAGGGAAGGTGAAGGAGTATCTTAAAGTTACTCATTGATCTCCACAGTGAGTAACAAGTCTTAAAAGATACTTTGATAAACTAAAGTCACTGTRCTATTGAAAAGGCACACTTCTGTAATCCTATGATTACCATTTCTACATAATCATATAGATCTGCGGGGTTTTGTCTTTGCATATTCTATGTTTAATTCCTCTTGAAATTAATTTGACACAACAAAGCACTATCGTTTTATGAAAGATACAAAAATTAGTAGATGCCTTTTTAAGAGTAAACTAATAAACCTACAAAAATGCCAAACAGAGTTGAAATTAAAAGAAAAGTAATTGAGTTATGAAAAGAAAAGGAAGTTGAAATTGATGCTTGATAATCAGTCTTTTAAGATGTCTGACAMATGTCAATGCTATCATTTTGTCTGCTTCTTTTTAAAGTGAATTTTGTMTGTCAAGGATCTAATAAATAGCAATATATATATATATACTAAATATACATAAAGATGCACATATCTATTTACAACTTCCAATGAAACCTTGAATGTTGTAAAACCCATAGAAATTATTCACAAATATTACAGAACACAGCTTCCAGAAATCTGTAAATTACAAACAGTGGCTGAAATGGTATGATTATACTTTTGCAGAAATCYTGTGATGAAATATTAAGCTCATCATGTGTTTGTTAATGATTAAAGTTATTTATATATCTCAGAGCAGAGGAAATGAGATCAAGCAGCTGATCAAATCCTTTGATTGATGATATAGCACTTAAACAAGAATGACCAACTGGATGACAGGGATTATTTTACTAATAATTATGTAGAAAGGAATATGGGGTTACAGAGGATCACACATTCACACAGGTCAACATACATTCTTCTGCTATGAAAAAAGCAATTGGATTGGGAACTGCAATAAAAGGTAGCTTGCAATACATAGGAAATCAGTCTTCCATTCTCTCTGTCACTGGCAACACACCAGGTGCTTACTGGGTCCAATTTTAGGAATTGAGCTTTGAGGAAGATATAACTCAAACAGTTATAGATAGCATGGATTTAGGAAAACAACAAGACTGCTAAAGGATACATGAATGAGGGGGAAAGAAATATTCTTAATATTCTTGTTGAACAGGGTAAGATTTAYTGAATTTAAATTGTAACAAGAAAAGCACAAATTATGCACTATCAAAAAACCTTCAAACTATGATTACAGAAAGGCACCATAAAATTTTTTCAGAAGAGGTCAGAGGTCTTTAGAAGCAGGTTAAAAAATGTTTGACAGGAATGACTTAAGYAGAGCAGATTTTGCCTTTGGCAGAAGATTAAATGACCTCTTGAGATACCTTCAAGCCCTGCTTTTCTAAGATTTAAACAGCACCTAGAAAGTGAATAAAAAGGTTTTAAGATCACCTTAGAAAAGTAAATTAAAGGAAACTCAAGACATGGAATCTTTGTAAAGATCTGTACTTTCTAAGTACAAAACAAACAAAAAACAAACAAACCCCCCCCCCCAGTTAAAAATCCAATAGAGGTATAAGAGTTACCTCAACAGTTGTTTGATTGTGCTTTCTGTGATTATAAAGTGAGTCATGCTATATTGCTAGAACAGACTTGAGCAGAAGAAATACAACATTAGCATGTGGAATGCAAAATTAATTAATCAGTTGCAAAAGATGTGGCATCTTGGAAGCAAAATTTACTAGAATTGCTATGTCCAGCTATGAGTCTTAAATGCCATTAAAAGATTAGACTACTTGGATAAACCAAAAATACAGGATTGAAGCAGACATTGAACCTGGTCTTGTTGAGAAGGGGTATGTGAGAGAGAAAGAGAGAGAAAGGAAACAAACAGTTTAAGTAATCTGTKTAAGGGACGACAGAGCGAAGACAATGGAAAAAAAATGTGCATACTTTGGCACAGCTACTGTAAAGAAAACATGGTCTGTTTTGCATTTCAACAGTGAATTGTTTTACAATTTTCTCTTGAGATAAAAGTTCCATGGGGAGTTGTGGAGAATGTAGTCTAATTTATTTTAATGATCAGAGCAGTCAATTAAGTGCCTGCACTTACAAGAGAAGGACTTTTTATGTCTGGTCATTTTCTTCATAAAGATTTCTCTAAACATTGGATGACTGCATTYGGGAAATGTGAGTTGCCATTATTCTCTTAATGACTAGGAAATTCCATACAAATATTGCTGTTGTACATCCTTTAAAACAAGACTCCTTTTTGAATCCTATGATTTTTACARRAACTCCATTTTTTAGCCCAGATTTTGCAATCTATATAATATAAACATTTTAAGTAACTACTAGCTATAGTCCATAGAAACAGGAAAACCTGCTTCTGAAGATTAAGACAAAACAACAACAACAACAACAAAACCCTCAAGAAAACAAAACAGAACAACCAAAAAGAAAAGAAAAAATGTTGGTTTTCATCCCAAATGCCTGGAATKGATCTATTTAAAGATTTGTTCACATTTTTCTTCAAGTTTTAATGGAAAAACACCTTTAAGAATGGCAGTGTTCTTTAAATGGTGTTCAATACAACCTCAAAGAAAATACAAACATAATACAATTTTTGGGAAAAATAATGAGAAATGGCACTGTTGAGAATAATACTAAATTTGTGAAAGAGCTATATGTACAGATTAATTTCAATCAATAAGATGCTGGCACTGATCATGGTAGGTGATAGGCAGTTACCTATCACCTACCATGGCATCGGAGAAGATTTCCCAAACCCCTGAGACTCCTTGCAGTGTATTTCTTGTAGGAGCTCCAGGATTTAAAGTCAGAAGTCAAGAGAACCTGTGAGCCTCCAACTGCAACAGACTTCACCAGCATTAAACAACTACAGGCRGCTTTCAACTGGCAGAAATCACATCTAGTAAAAACTATTTTTGGAAATTCTAAACAATACTGATTGAGACTTTAAAATGTAAAGACTCTCTTTTTGGGCATTTTCRAGACTACTTAGCTGCCTTACTGAACAGTCCTTCCATTAGCTCCTGAATTTTGTTACTGTGCTCTATAAGAGGAACTTGTGTTTTAGTACAGTAGAGCAAATCTTTCTSCCTCATCAATCTCAGAAAACAGATGCTGCAAGATAAGGAATATGTAGGTGTTACAGGGATGTCTCCCCCTTTTTTTCTTTCTCATGCCGCTTGCCTTCACACTTCTTTTTTGGTGATGCTTTGTTATTTTGTGTCATGTTTATTCTGTTTCTCTCTATAGCTCTYACCATGAGGTGYGTCTAAAGGTTCACCCTTGCTTTTATTTCTCTTGTTCCTATTAATGTACCTCAGSTTTTGTACCTATTTCATCTGTTTCTTCACCATGTATGCAGAATTAGTAGCTGGATATATGAGTAGATATGTTAGTGAAAAACAGACTTGAATTAGCAAGATATTTTCAGTTCTCTTATTACCTGTTTTTGTCTTTCTTCATAAAGCTTCCCTGCTTTTTAYCTTGCTATATATTTTGTATTGTCCAATCCCATTGTGTCTTATGATGGCACTCTAATACATGTTATGTCAGAAAAATACAAACCAATTACAAGGTTCATCCAACTTCATCACAGTAATGTCAAAGCAGTTGCAACTGCCAATGCCAAAAAATTAAGACTAATATGTAAATACTTATTCATACATTTAAACTAAGGATAAARCCYAATACCTTTTATATGATAGGATCGTTTGCAATTTGGATATCTGCATCATTCAGAGAAGAGACTGTATTCTATATATACAATATRCAATAAAATATTATATCTTTCTAAAGTATTTATTATCTGTCTCTTGATTTAAATTGGTTGCACTAGAAAAACTGTGGATAAATAATTTAAAATTATTGGAAACTACAAGGAAATGAAACTAAAGTAATTGAACACAGCTAACCTTAATGGGATGGGATATTTACCTGTAAGTAAAAACTTGTCTTWACAGTAACACATTGTGAATCTGAAACAGAGTCTCACCATGTTTCTCTCCTTTATGACTCTTAAAAACAGTACCCCTTACAACGAAAACAGAAATATCTGGGAAATCAATGGACTTTGGCTGCAGATTTAAGTATTTCTCTTTTTCTAGATGGTGTAAAAAGCTTTCTTTTGCACACCTCCTTGGTCTCAATTGCAGAATGCATTGTTTCAATGACAGGGATGKAGTTCTATCAAAATAAAGAGATATCTGTATTTTATAGATAGATGTGTATTATATATTAATATATCACACACACTCTGTAAGTCCAAATAACCTGGTAATTTTCGACTGACATATATATAAATGTGGATTATGTAACTAAAATATACTATATGGGGAAGCTACTTCCTGCTGTAGGGAAGCAGTCCAACAGTTTTAAAAATACTTCAAAYATATMCCATAATTAATATATTAMAAACAAAGAAAAATTCCTTAAATTTCATTATTCTTTTAATACACTAAATAGTAACTGATGTAGAAGCAATAATAAATTTAAACCTAAACATGCCCATTACATAGGCACTCAGTCTCCATAAAAGAAAAATTATACTTTAGAAAATGGATTTTAATYATCGGAGAAATTTCACACATTAGAATTCACTCTGCAAAGCAGTAATAAATCAGGATGTTTGTTTTTCTTRAGGAGACATTTAACTGAACTAAAATATTGCAAAGCAACACTTACATATTGCACCATGAAGGAGGAGGGAATTTAAATTTTTTAAACAATACAATGACTCAATTTCTTTTTTAATTTCAGCATTCCTTATATGAAACATTATTCAACTATATTAACACTAATCTAATTAATTTTTAATTGGTCAGATTCTGGGTTGTCATACAATTTTAACTGCCTGAAGTCAATRGGATTCTCAGGGTATTACTATGTAAAGTGAATTTCTTGCATATTTGGTCATTATTATTACAATTGTTTACAGGCAAATGTACTACTAATAAATAAAAACATAGAAAGATGACTGCTTTCATTGCCATTTAAATATGCTCATGAAAATTTAAATTTTTTATGAAAAAAATTACCAGAACAGAAATTCATAGTAGTAATTTTGTCAGGTCTCTTGGACGTTGCTGAAAAATGTACTTTATTTTATATGCACAAAGGAAACACAAACAGCAACTAGTTATGGTAGCATGGATGATGAACTTCTAGTCACWAATCAGGCACAATCTCTCTGTAAGAACTTTATAATGTGGTCTCTGTGCTGGCAGAMCAACGTGAAACAGCAAAGAAATTAAAGTTAGAAAAGAAACACAGATAACTGAGGAGTATTTACATAGACCACATCCTTTAACAAAAGCCAAATATTTTATCAAATAAGGTACAAAAGGGTGTATTSCAAAAGAAATGCAGGGGGACTGAACTCCATTTGGGCAGACAAAGAGCAAGGGAAGCACAATGAAAGCTAAGACGAAATAGGGAAAGTAACTCACTAAATGGAAGAAGGATTTCTGAAAAAGAGCTTTTGTTTCAGTCTCGACTGAAAATCATAATGGAAAATAGAGTCTATTAATTGTAGAAAGGAGTAATGAGAAAGCCTTGGAAATGACAGYACATTACAGATTTTGTACCACTAAAATGTATTAAAAATAGCAGAACTGATAAATTCACCCTATTGTGCTAAAAAGCTGTAGCAGTAYCCTAACGTTTAGCAGTTATGTGAAGTATCAGAAGAGTAAATGGCACATGGAGGTATGAACTGCTGGGGGAAAAARGCAAAAAACTATTTAGGAATTGTGGATCTTTCAAGGGCTAGGAAGTTGCTGGAATAATGGTATCTTTTTAGGATTAACCTAAACAAAAGCAAAATTTTTAAATTATATTGATTTATATTAAACAGATTTTGCAAAACTAAGTTAACTTCTTTCTCAAGAAAATTTTTTAGAAAAATAAATCTAGAGAGGCTTAAAATTTGGTGTCGGTGATGCATGTAAAGCAATCATCTCCTTGGTATTGCATAGGACCAAATTCAGAATCACATGGCAAAATGATGTCATGTTGCAGATCTGTCACAGAAATAGGAATGTAATAAAGGATGATCTGAAAACATAGCAGGCTAAAATACACACAGATGATGGATTAAACATTTGGTTTCTAGCTAAAAACGATGAAGTTCATGAAGCTCCTGTTGAGCAGCTCTGTGCCCACTTTAGCCTTTGCTAGCAGAATGCAGGCACACACACGACAATAGCTAAATTCCTGTACAATTTTGAGGTGAAAGTGATTACAGCTTCCTAGAAGGAAATAAAGCCCAGTGTTGAGGAAAGGGCTGAAAAACAACAAAAGAACCTTCTATAAGATACTCCTGATGCAATCATGTCTAAAAATAYGTAGATCAGCATGTGCATTTTTTATCACTAATACATATCCAAAAGATTTGGAGTCAAAAAGTAGGTTTGATTCCACTACAAACTTAAATCAGTTCTGACTTTTTAAATTAAATATACAGTACAGATACAATGTTTTTTACTATATAACATATTCTTTTGAGCATTTTTTTTAATCTCCACAATGACAATATTGTAAGCTTTGCCAAAGTAAAGAAGTCTAGGCGCCTCAAGTGGGGTAAGAGTTGAAGAATGTGCATTTTAGTTCTAGAACTCGTGTTAAAATATCCTGAGATGCCATTAATASAAGAAAACACCAAAATGCTCTGAATGCAAATATGTGGTGTGCATTTTTTTTTATACAAGCATAGGACATACCCAGTCCTGAAAATGTTAATAATTAATTTGTGGCCCATCTTGACTGCAGAATTTAGGTGCTTTAAAGACTTGAAACTAATGAACTAGTCAAAACAGAAAATATAAAAAGATSTTGCGGTGTGCCACAAAGTGCTTCCATCTTTCCACCCCCACGCACCTTCCTCACTTAATTTACAAAAAGGCTAGTGTAATAATCAATAAATGATAATCTGGATGTTTCATTTAGAGCCTAAAAATTTCAAATCTGCTTTTCCCTAGTCCTGTCACAGCTATCAAAGCTATGTACATGTTGGAAAATGGAAGGGATGGGGCCAGACAGTAAAGGCAGACACAGGAAAAAATGTGACTTAGGAGTTTGCGTTGCTGCAGAAGAGAGGATGGAGGACTTAAAATTCAGGTCTGCCATGCAAGTTCCTAAATACTTGGTAGTATCTAGTACCTTTCACTGTAGCCCTGAGTCCAGTTAGTGATAAAAAGGTACTAAATTTACAGCATCTATCAGTAAAATCTATTGCAACTGTTTGATTGGTTAGTATCATCAGATACTATAAATTATCTGATGATACAATAGTATCATCAGATACTATTGTAAATTATTTTTACTTATTTCTTTTAACTTTCACTGTCTTCGTTTTGACAACAACCTTGTTCCAAATTTTAAATCWTAAGAATTCAATTATAATCAAAAGACGGCCATGAAAACTCAGTAAGTGGACTAAGCCATGATCAGCACAAGGCTAAGTCTGTACTATAAAGAAAGTAGCATGTAATTTTGGAAAAAAKATGTGCTTTGGAAAAGTAACCTAAGCACATTAAGAGGCATGACATCACTAATGTACAGTGAGAAAGGTGTGTTCTCCACAAGACTAGAGAAGTCCTATGTGGATGAAGTTASTTTTTCTCCCTCATAAATTAAACAGGAATATTTCTACATACACRAGGCAATCTCAGAAGAGAACAAAAGGCAAAACAGTACAACAAAAGCAAGGAGATTTCATGTGTTTTACACAGTAGTCTCTTGGGAGTATTTTCAGTCCTTAGTCTCAGTTTATTTCTGCATCTGGAACACCYAAATTTTCCTAGCAGTAAGTGGTACTATCTAGAGAAAATACCCATATCTTTCTATCCTTTTCATGTTTTTTCGTAAAAATACTCATATATCACTAAATGCAATGGTAAACATTATAACCTGTTGTGTATCAAAGGTCATTCCTGCTAACATAAAATCCAGGAAATGGCCAAATGCAATTTGAACAATATTAACTAAATTTTTTTGGAAGAAAAATTGTTGAAATTTGATTTAATGAGATATTCTTGCTGGGAGTTTTATTCTTTAAAATAATATTTTCCCAGRACATGACATTAGGTGGAGCTGCATCTATGGACAGAAATCTGTTAGTTTTAATGCACTGGTGAGCAAATTCCGGTCCATCTGCTTTCCATTTCACTAGCTGCATTTTCAAAGTTGGGATGACATAGGCTGTAGTTCCACTGTAGTTGCTATCTCTTGCTTTCTGGCTAGAAATTCATTTTTGTTATCAAATGTTATGGTTTCTAGGGAAAATCTGACTTGGGGTCTTCTTAATGGCAGAAGCAAAAGCAGTTCTCTGTCAGGAAGTGAAGTTAAAAAACCCCACAGTGGAAAAAAGTTTATATTGTGAGCTTTTTTGGTAGCAAAGCCAGACCACAGGCAAAGATGAGTCGTCAGAATTTTAATGTTACCAAGAACTCAGGTTCTGTCTGGCAGCAGAAATGAAATAAAATAAAAAAATAAAAATAAAAATAAAAAACAACCCAAACCAAACATTACAAATAACTATAGCTTACTGACTGTAAGTGGATTATTTTGAAATGCAATTTATTCTTTCAGTTTCAATCATAAATTTACACCTACAGCTATTTTTGTGTCTTTGCAATGGAAATACCATGAGTCTTACTGCATAAAARCACTTAATTCCAAATGCATCTAAAAATAAAAAAACCCAATACCTAGGAAATGAAAAAAGGAGGTATAATAATGCGAAAAAGAAATTAGAATGCAACTGTTTACAGAAGAGCCCAAATGGCTCCATTTTACATAATCATGTTTTATAATCCTTTCCTATTTTGTAAGTCTCCAGTTGTGGCAATGCACAGGGTAACAAACACCTTTTGTTGTGAATTTCAAGTGAGTATTAAGTATTCCTCTGCAAGCATTAATGCAATATGAACATACTTGAGAATTCTTCGTTTTCCTTCTGAGGCTGTTCTTGCTTTTTCTGTGGCCTTCTTGCCTGTGTAAATTATGTGACACCAAATGTTGAACTTGAAATGCAGACCTGGAGTGAATATCTTCCTTCACCCCTCTCCTCAGTCCCTTCCCTTCTTCTTCTTCCATGCACTTTTACCTCATAATGGCTAATTCAAATTCAACTCCCCTTTCAGTCAGTGTCAGTGACAAAAAATGCCACCACTACAAGGATTTGTTTATACTTCAAGGAAATGTAAATGTGGTCATTAGCTTATAATATAGCATATACTATAAAGTGGAGCAGACAGCAGAAGGGGGAAACATCACTGTCCTGCTGTTTGCCAGAGCGCATAAGAAAGCTGCGATTCCTTTTTCTGTGCTTGCATGTAATGAGCGAAGACAAAAGATTAGAATTCTTGGAGGACTGCTTGTTGTGGTTATCTTTTCTCTCTTAGGAAGAGAAATAAATTGTCTGTTTGGTGCCCAAAGCCCAAAAAAGTGGACTTTACAACACGACCGGCATAAAACCCAAAYGTAGACCACATGGCAAGTTTCTGATCAATCTTATTTGCAGCTGAGAGATGTAAATTGCATATGAACTCTCGCTAATAGATTTGTTCCTTCTATTACAATTTTATTCTTACAAACAACTGTTTACAACAACACTGTGAAAATAAGCTTTTGATTACTCTTTTGGAACAACTTTCACACGTGACTTATCAAGCTAAAATAAAACTCCTAGCAAAAACAACTTTTTAAAAATGTCATTGAAATGTCTTAGATAAATACAATGATAGTGTAGACCAGTAATTTCAAAAAGATCCAGTCATTCCAAGGCCATCTTCTCACTACGACATGATGCATGATATTTCTGAAGCAGCAGAAAAAAAGGAAAGTATTGCCTGAGGAAGTAAAACTGAGTCACTTTTCACACAGGTATGCTATTTCATGACTGTCAGGTGGAAACTCTTCAGGATTAATGCTTTATAATTCTCATATGGCTGATGCTTTAGAACTTCAAAGTGTAGTAGAACATTTCAAATTTTCTTCAGCCCATGAGGAAAAACCTTTTCATTGAAAGTTGCTGTCAAGTGAAATCTTGAATTTAATGCCATACAACTGTTACACATTTTAAGAAGATTAAAATTATGCACAACGTGTACCAGTTATCTTGGTGATGTGAGTTTGTTTCGGTATAATAAACTGTCTTAGAGATGAAAATTATAAAATRTTATTCCTCACATCTTTTACTATTTCATGAGAAAGCTTTACTAAGCTATTCTTAGTTTAAAACCAGTATTTACTTGTGTATAACTATGTCTTCTTTTACCAATAAACAGAACTATATAATTGTTTTAAAAGATGAGTGAGAGGGTTATGAAGAAAATTACATTAAAATCAATATATGGTTTCCAAGGAAGGGACTTAAGCAGTYGAAATTTGAATTCTAATAGTGGCAAGTCATGAATATAGAATCTRCCTCCCTGAAAAATAATCTGTTTGCTATAAAACCATCCCTAGTTATCTAATACTTCAAGATACAGTGAATTAGCACCCTCTCTGAATCTGTGTGAAGCTGGCTCCCTTTGGCAACTAAAAGAGCTCTTTGAACCATAGAACAGATGTAATGAAAATTGGTTCCATTAAATGCATCTGGCAAATTACAAGCTGAAAAATTAATGCACCATACCAAGACTCTGGGGGCTATAATGCATCAAGGTGTGGTTGCCGGATGTTAACAGTTTTTCTTACTCCCCTTTCACTTCAAAATAGAAAGTACAGTATCTTATAAATGTKCACTAAACCAGGAACTGAAACTGTAACTACAATATAATACTAAAAGTAGGCCAATAAAAACAATGAGATTGGAAGCAACCTCAACTGCTACCCTCCAAATGTGCATGACACAGCACCAAAAACACTAAGGACATATAATTTTACATGGGCAATGCAATAGAAGAAAATTTGATGAAGGACTAGTAAATTCAAACATACAACTTCTAGCTCGGAATTTTCTGTCAGCTGTAGATTTCTGAGGAAAGTAATGCTGTTCTTTTCCTCTTTTTCTAAAGATCTGTGGCTGAGCGCAATAAGAATGACAGGCTTGTTTGATAGATTCCAGGAATAGACTATCCTGCCTTTGTTCAAAACCTGAATGAGCATAAAGGAAAGGGTGGGTGTTCTCAGTTGTTGGTGTTTCTGCGAAAGATTTGAAAGAAATACTGCTTTGAGAATAGAAAAACATTCAGGCACCCAATCATTTTTCCTTTGTATGTGAATATGTTCTTATGAAACATCCTGAGAAGCCGGTGGTACGGAGATTGCAACAGAGGGGACCACTGAAAGGAAAATTGCCATTATGTACAGACACGTCATACACACATGGCAGTAACAATCTACTAAATTGGTTCTGTTATAGTCTGAAACATCTGTCAGTCTACCAGCACTGATATTTCCTGATGATTCCAGACTGCTTCAGGATTATTCCTGAACTTCAAGACATTTTAAAATGTGATGAAGTTTAAATAGTACCTTACTGCACTTGGTACATCTGCATGTCTACATTTGTCACATACTGCATTATTGTGTGAGCATGACAGGGTGTAAAAATGCCTCCAAAATTAAAGGTTAATAAAAATGAAGACCAAAGGAACTAAATTGCTARGTGACTTTCAAAAATTAGTACGTGAAAGCCAGTAGGTAAAATGATGAAGTTAGGTGTGAYCAGACTGAAATACCCCTTACCCAGAAGCGCACTAAGAATGCTCACAGTTTGTGGACTTCTGCAGTCCATTTGATTTCCTGATTTCTTGCTGACTTTTGATCTTTGGTGTACATGTGAACACGGATACTTATTTGCTAATGTTCATAAACTGATACTTCTATTTCACTGAATTTTCAGTATGYCATTGGTTTGCTTGATGGTTTCTGTGTTTTCAAATAAAGCATGCTGCATTTCAAACAGTTCATATATTGCATCTGCCATGCCTAGGAACTACCTAGCCTCAGAGTATGGCAAAATAAATATTTTTGTAGATCATCCAACTGTTTTGATTTTGTTTATTGTTTTTGCTTTGTTTTGGTTTATTTTTTCACTCCCTTTCTTGATTCTTATTGTGATTGTTTATGCTTTTCTAACTCTGAGTTTATTATTTCAAAATCATATTTTTTAGGTGGCCTCATGTTTTTTCTTCCAGAAGTCACAAACCTTTTAAACACCAATATATATCTGCTGTTGCAAATAGCCATCTGGTCAAACAATCTGAATTCACTGCCTTGCTAAATGGTGAAGCTAATTCCTTTAAACAATGAATTTTTGGAATATAATACCTCATATTATTCATATGAGGTATAAACCTCATAATATTCCTCTGGAAGCCATCATATCCGGTTTTAGTCATAATGAATTACAGGTATTAATCAAAATTAGATATTTCATTAAGCATACTTGCTGAAGTACAGATAGGTAAGAAATATATGGGTCAGTAGATGGAGACATTAAAACACTCCAAGCAGTCAGTTGTTAAGTCTGTTTAACCTGTTGTTAAGTCAAATTGATACATGAAGTACAAAAGGTGAAATAAGTTTGGCAAACTAATTTTTTATATCTTTAAAAGCAGACTACAAGGCTATTTTCCGAATGAATTAGAAGTGAACATGCACTTTAGCAAGAGAAGAGGGAAATGAGCAAAGTGGATCAAGCTGAAGGATTCCTTAAGTGGGTAAATTCCAAACAAGAGAGCCTTTACTCTCAGTCTGTAACTTGAGTTAAAAAATGCGCACAAAGACTAAATTCCTGGCAACTGAATCAGGAGGGCATATCCAGCAAGTGGCTCCACAGACAGAGGACAGAAAAGTCTCTGATCTACAATTCAGACAATTGGATTAATTACAGTTTTATCTACCTTATCTAYCTATTTTGCAAAAACATTTTAATTGCATCATTCATTTAGATCACTGTAAATTAATGTACCATACACTTTGAATTTTGATTTGAAGGTAATGGCACTTCTCCAAGGCTATCATAAACTTAAACCCCAAAGTTACAGYACTCTTTTGCAACAGCCTGGATCCCAAATATTCATCSCAAACTTTTCAGAWGACACRGAAGCAGCATAAAGCTGTTTGCAATAYGTGTGCCAGGAAGGATGTRCCCACARTCTAACTCAACAATACTAAGTCAAGAGTACTGATCAAAGAGTRTTCATTCAWAYAAATGAAGTAAGTATCTGCAAATGTGTGAACTCCAACAGAAGGTGCCAACTTCTCCCTTTCTGCTTTATCCTGACTATMAAGATTAGAGAATGGCTGTGGTTGGAAGGGACATCTGAAGGTCACCTTGTCCTAGTCCCTGGCTCAAGACAAGGCCTGACAGTCCAGCGCACAYGGAGACCAGAGACATCATTCAAATAAACACATAATGAGCTGTCATTCTAGAGGAGGGGTGCATGAAAGAGAATATGGTTCATGAATAGTACTGAAATAATGTTTTAGCAGAGATTGTTAAAAGAACAGCTTCCATTGAATGAAACTGAGGTTATATTAATCAATGAAATCCAAACTCTCTGTGTGTGCCTTTTATTCAGTCTGAATGGGGTTGATAACAGAGGATATGTAATAAATGAAACTTCTTGGAAATGCTCCCTGTGGTTTCATATTTGAAAAGGTAAGGAAATGAAAACTTAATTAATTAATTAAAAGGGAATGGGTGTTCAAAAATGCCCAAGACAGACCTGCAKCATTTGTTGGAAAGCATAAACTCACTCTCGATTTGCTGTTTAGCTGTTTTTTTTCTGCTAACTTTTCAGGCTTCTAGCAAAAATCCARCAAATCAATGACTTCTGTTCACACTGCCTAATAATAACAATTAAAAACAGCTATTAATCTAAAAAAAAATAAAAATCTATGTTTCCAGAGAAAGCTATGACTAACGTGTTATTGCATGTCTGATTTTTGATGCACTCACGGTCAACACTTGCATTCTTTCCTAAGTTTCAAACTGGATGGAAAGAAATCATTCATTAGCATTCTCTTAATCTCTGTCTCTACCTGACAAAAAAAAAAAAAAGAAAAAGAAATTTCCACATCATTTTTAGAGATTGACCTCATTCCGTCCTCTAATACTACTCAAAATTAGCTTCATTAGTAACAGTAAAAGATATAAGCAAATTCTTCTAAAAKAATTCATGCATACTTGAGTATTTTACCAAGAATCTAAAATTTTGTGACACCCTCAACCCTCATATTTTTAAAAACTTTAAATTGACAATCAACAAACTTTTTCATAATTTGCTTAAAGGTATGAAATAATGTCCTTTGGTATGTTTAGAAAAGCCCAGCCCATAGCATTTCCTGATTCCTAAGTGAAAAAGAATACTGTAGAAATTGGATTCAACCACTCTTCCATAAAAATAATTTAGATAATTAAAACGTTTTCTGCCAAAAGATAAATTTAGAATAACCAGTAAGTTTATTTATGTTTTGAGTGGAAGAAAATTAAGGTCATATACAGGCACAAGAATATAGGGCAAAACTTTAGAAAGCATGCACAACTGTTCCAGAAAACTGTAGAGAGCAGGGAGAAAAAACAAACTAAAAAAAAATGAAAGTAAGAAAAAAGCCACTGCTTTTAGCAACAGAAAACTTATTCTTTGATTCAGAAGTGCACTGCAGCCCTTTTCAGTTGTTTAAGCCACTAATTAGTTTGAAGAAATAATAGTGCAGTAGTACTGATTAAATTTTCTAAAATGTAATACCAAAAGGGAACAGAGTACATGTTTTCTGGTGATTCTATAAATGGTCTATAAATCAGCTCCTCCTTCTCAAAAAAGAAGTCGACTGGAAGTACTGAATTCTGAAATACGTCCACTGTCACTAAATCTGCACACTTTTTTTTGAGTAAATGACATTGACATTCTCTTTACAGAATCAATAGGCCTACTGATAACTGTTTGACGGGGAATAAATGATCTTGTAATCAAAATTTCTAGAACCAAGGTTTATTTACAGATAGYATGTATATATAAGTATAGTAAGACAGTCAGTATGCTAAATTTTTAGGAGTTAGTTCCTATATTTAGTTATTTAGTTCCTATATTCATATTGTTTAATGCCTTCAATATGTACTTATGCATGCAAAATTTGAAGGGACGATTAAATAAACTCAATGGGGTACTGCTACAACCACACCACATATAGGTTATAAACAAAAAGTCCAATTTCATTGTCTTTCTTCCTATCAAACCTAATCAACCCAACAATTCCACTCTTYATTTTCATGTAACTCTCTAAACATGAATGCTGGGGGTTAAGATACAGGGGAAGAAAGGTAAAATAGTGATAATAGCAGYGTTGTTTAATAAGTAGCAACTAGATATTGCATGAGGCAGTAAATACTTCCTTCAAGCCATTCATTACCTTTGTTACAGGTTTCATCTCAAGAAAATGAATCATAGAACTCTCGAAAATGAAAAATTTCATAAACTGCAATTGCTGTGATTTGTCCTGCATCATCTTTCMCCATTATTTTTTGTACTGGGTCATACAGGAATTAATATGGAACTTATGCAGAAGGCAGAAACCACTCTGCCTGGGTGCTGGGAATTTCAGTGCAGGTACAGTGCAAGACCATTATCGAGGAACAAAATCAAAGTCTACTCTTTGGGCAGAGAGAAAARACAGATTATTACCTCTCAAGCTATGGATCACATGTACATCTGTCTCAGCAGACAARAAGMAGTTCTCTTAAGGGGACARTGGGAATATATGCAAAGCAGTGGGTAATGTGTTTTCTTTTAAGCCAATCACTTGACTTTACCACCATTGAAATTCCAGATAAAAGTGCTCATTTATCTGTAGGAGATTGAAGAGATTTATATTTAGCAGTTTTATTTTGCATTGCATTATTTCCTTTCTTTCAGTCCATACACCAACTTGAGGACCAGAATTATTTTAGTAAGGTTAAAGAACTCAAATGATATAAATAAAAAATAACTGATTAATTGATTACTTTGATCTTTCTTCACTTCAGATAACACTTCTGTGCTAAATCAGAGCACATTACTGAAAATTATGATGGCCCATCAATTCCAGTTGTCATCTTGCTTCAGGCAATGACCTTTAACTGGTATCTCCTAAGAGAAAAGCCTAACATATACTGCTGYACCATGATAATGGAACAGTCTCCAGAGACAATTATTTCATATCCTGAAGCAAAATGATCAATATACCTYCCATAACTTTAGCAAAAACAATCTTACACAAATCTAAATATTTGTATTTAATTCTTGCTGAACTACTTCTGCTTTTACRTCATGGATGGGGTCAGAAACCTATTACTTCATGCTTAGCACTAAAAATTTCCTCAGATATTTAATTTATCAGYCTTTTCTTCTTTCAAGTACTACAGRTCAGTTAGAAAAATTATTGAATATCTTCAAAGTCTAACGGTGTGGCCACTAATTTTACATTCTCAGTAATGGATCCAGTATTGGTCAAATGCAATACTTTTTTCTGAGTATATACTTTTGGGGAAAAAAGCCACAAAGTGACTAGAAAACACAATTCAGAACTGTAATTA
>CADDXX010000637.1:346288-431170 GCA_902810485.1 Alauda arvensis
TGCTTGACAGGAATTCTCTCCACAAGAACATACAGTGCTATTGAAAACTTTCCCTTCTTTTCCTTGTTTATTTTTTTCTTAAAACATTATTTGGTATTCATATGTAAAATAAGAAGTACAGTGTTTACCTTTTAAAGAAAGGTCTATGCTTCTATGACTATTCTGGGTTTTTTGAAAGCTATTATTTTAAACAGGATTGCATTGCAATGTAGAGTGACTATGTTTTAATCATTGGTGGCCTTCTGAAATATGCAAATAGTAGGATAGCAATAAAGAAGCTTTCACTTCATGAACAATAATGTAATTATTAATGAATTTAACTGATTTACAGAAATGTGATATATKAACAAACACACATGAGAGCTTCTGAGGAAAAGACAGTAGCAAAGGAATACTGAATGACAGAAGACAAGTTGGACAGATAATGACCACAAGAAATCACCTTGAATCAAATAGAAATCAAAGAAAATAAAGGCAGAGTGAGTGATTTAGATTTCAGGGAGAAGATTTATGACAGTGTTGGGGTATAGTATCTGAATAGTGAAAAGGAAAATCAAGAGTGCAGGGGAAAGAAAGCTCTCATTAGACATAGTATTCCTACCCTCCCCATTTGTAAATATGATTTTATCTTTAAGTGAAGCTTTGTAATCAAATTTGTTATGAATCTAGTAAAAAGACCAGATTCAGCAGCCTCCAGAGGACAAGCAGCCTGACAATAAGGAGAAAGGAGAGGAAATTCAAATGAAATATCCAGACATTAAGGAGAATGGTATAAGAGAGTAAAATCTTTTCATTCAACACCACACTACCTGGTGCCAGGTATGAAAAAAATGGACAATGAGAAAACACTTTTTCCTTAAGGGAATAAACAAAACTGGTGTATTAAATCAGCCAAAGAAGCTCCTTAGTAATTTTTACTCTTTCCATCAGAGGAGTGGAAAACAAGTAGAGTGGTAAAACAGGGTGGTAAACAAGTAGAGGTGGAAAAGTAGGAGGAAGAAGAATCTTGGGCAAAGCATCCAAGCTTAAGTTATTAAGACTTTTGAGGTTAATTACGGTTAAAGAACAATGGCGCATTGCCAGGAGAAATTTTAATGTTTTTGTGTCTGTCACCTAACAGACTGCAGAACAGTAATAGACTTAGCAAATGTCTGAATCTAAAATACACTTCTGTGAAATTCAGAAGTAACCAGAGCAGCCTCATGTACTCCTGAAGAGCTAAAATCACAAGGATTAAGAGTTTTACAGCAGCTCAGGAACCCTTGGCAGGTAGGAAATTTGCTTGTTAGGAAGTACATACCTAAATTCCTATGGTTAAAAGAAAATTGATGTCATAGCTATAGTTAGTAAGAAAATTTAGTATTCATATTTAAAAAAGGATATTCAAAGTTTTCAGCATCTTTACTTGAACCTGAAAATGCAACAAATTAACTAATAAGCTTAAAAGCATTACTAGGAAAAAACCCCAGTTTTTAAAACTATGGTCCTAATTAAAAAGGATTATTAAAACAAGCTGTAAAACCTTTGCTTTAATACACCTTATTTCAGGCAGAAAATGTTTTTYTTCATCAAACAAAAGAAATATTAGGAAGCAAACCAGGAAAAAAATGACCCCAAAAAGTGACAGGGAGCAACTGCAGACCACTGCCAGTGTCATACTTCTGCTCCCAAAAGGCAAACAATGTTTACTTGGTCGGTCTAATAGACAGAATCACTAACTACACACACGTGCACAAAGGGAGAGGAAGAAGTCACTCACACAGAACAGGACAATCCATTGGGACACAAAGTCACATCAAGTAGTGTAACAAAAAATCATTCCAATCAGGTTGTTTTGAAGCGAAATAGCTTGTGCCCTAGTGGAGCCCAGACAGTTTCACAACAGTGGCCAAGTCTCCAATTCAATGAAATGTCATGAAAAATTATAYTTCCAAAGTTTTTTTTCTTCCTCATGGCTGCTACTTAGTGCTTATTCTCTGCTGTTGAATAAACATGGCAATGGACCAAAATAAATGGGAATACTGCTGTCCTCATATATATTAAACATTTGTATTCACTAACATAGAACTGGAAGGATGTATTACATTATGATATTTCTTGATTTTCATTTATCTTAAATATTCTTCTCTCATTGATTCCTGCATTGCTTTAAAAATTATGTCATGCTATTGTATTGATGCACATACACTTTCCAGGTAGTCATAGAAAGACAAAATGCAAGGCAAAAAGTCAAATTATACAAAATATAACTGCAGTCTTGTAAGAGCAAAGTACWAAAATGAAGAAAGAAGTCCTCCTCCTAGCACAAATTATGTAGAATAACATTTYGGCATGAGASAAGTCTGTGTAATAARGAATTYCTATAAATATGACTCACAGAACATTAAGAGTAACAACTGAAGGAATTTAATTTTTTCATGTTCTGTGTAAAGATTTCTACAGAAAAGTTWAAAAAATTAACATTTGTTTAAAATATAATTTTGTTTCTACTCTTTATTTGAAAACATTCCTCAACTCCACTTGGTACAAAACCAGGAATTCTCTTGAATATACTTTATACATTTATCTATATGTGTATGCTTGTATAGAGGTATGTGATTAGTCATAGCCCATGGAACAATGAGGGAGATACAGCTGTTGAAAGTGGTGGATGTGATGGAAAAAGCAGGGAAGTGGTGGATGTGATGGAAAAAGCAGGAATTATGCTGACTAGTCTATGGTCCTTTAAGGCACAGAATGAAACAGATACAATATTGTGTTGGTAGTTTAGTTCAGTGTAGTGGAAGCCAGAATAACAGCAAGATATTACCACCCACAGAGTATCACCACAATCTAAAAAAAAATTCATGCCAAAAAGAAATACAAGAAAATTAAGGGATGTAAATTCTTGTAATTAGAAGTCATGGGATACTTCAATACAGATAAGAGACAGGAAAGAAAAGTGTGGTCCAGGAAATGATACTCCTCATAGGGAGGGCTGGGGGTTTTCTTTATGGAAAGGACACTGCTGCTCTGTGCACTTGGGCTATCAATTCTTTTATCTGTTATTAGTAGTGGGGTCTGGATTTCTCTCTTTTCTGATGCCTGTGTGATGCACAGAGAACAGAAAAATGCTCATACCATTATGAAACTGGATTACTCTTTGCATCTGAAAGAAATCTTGGAAATCTTCAATCAATTGATTGATTTAGTAACTTATTCTCACTTCTTGCTCTCTTTATTTCCCTGTAAGTCATGGAGGTACAGATTGTTTCTAGGTGCCCATGCACAATCKACATGAGACTTGTTATGATAAAACAGTGCTTTAAGACTTAATAAAATACTATAGAAAAGCAGGCTCAGTTGGTTGAACAACAATATAAAATTACTGGCATACAAATTTGTGAAAGTGCATCTGTTTTGTAGTAGATACTATTTTAGGAGGTGTATCACTTCACAGAAATTGCAGAACTATTATTTTGGACACAGAGTTGAAGGTCTAAATGCTGAAAGGAACTGGCAATTTCATTCCTGTACAAAAGAACTTTCTACCATCATTAGAGCTGAAATTCTCCACACAAACACACTTCCTTGAATGACCCATTTCCCCTTGACTTTAAAAATTCTTCCTGTTTTCCTATGAATCAAAAGGCTTTGCAAGAAAAATATTACTAACCACCCTGATTGATGAACAACTGTGAATATTTCTGATGAAGACCAGATAAACCTTGACAGAAGCATCTTTTTGTGGGTAAGAACATTCCTACCATTCCCTTTTGTGGGAAGAATCTGCCTAATGATTAGTTTGGSACACCCAAATTTTCATGTATATCAGAACAACTCTGACCTCTGTGATCATACACRTGAAGTTTAAAACTAGACCACATGCAGGATGGCAGCAAAGCTGTTTTAGATTTAAATTTCAAACTGGTTACAAGAACTGTGTTGTCTTACCAGTGGATAAATTCAGAAAGTTACTTAAGAATGGATTAACTGTCTGGTACAGCTTGTATGGCAACCAACAATGTACAAATTTAATGAGATGAAAGATTTGAAAGGGTTATTTGCAAACTGTCTAATAACAAGTAATTTYAGATGTCTCAAGGCCAGTCATAGGGAGAATGCAGTTTATAGTTTTATAATCTTTGTGACATGATGCCCTCCAGCAAGCACAGAATGGGTCCTATTTCAGTTGTTTTAAAAGACCTGCATGTATCAGAATAAAGTTGGTCTCAGCATGTTAAAACAGCATGAAATACATTCCCTTGCAAATTGTTTACAGAAAAAATGTGTTTATGGAAATGTATCACTGATTAAAATTACCAAAGGTAAAAGACTCTCTCTGAGTCTTTTAATTGTATTTCTTCCTAGAGAGTGGCTAGTAAGGATRCTATTCTAAACTCCCACGATGAAAAAAAGTGTTCTTTTTCTTTGAACTACTATTTTCCCCAACTATTTTGAAAATCTTAATTTTTAAAAGCTAACAGCTCCCTTGAACAAAATCAAGCTCTACTCCTGGAATTTTGGTCTCATTAAGTGCAGATGTTTTGTAGCTTGGAAACAGAGCCTGTCAGAATTTTTTCTTGAAAAACATCTCTGTAAAACAGCTAATTTGATTCTGAATATGATTGTGCTTGTCCTGTTCTCCATTGASTCTGAACAAAGAAACCCAAGTAGTGAAATCAACAGACCAGAATTTAAGGAAAAGTCATAAAGAAAGTAAATTGAGACCCCAAATATATTCCTATTCCAGTTAGTCAAAAAGTTGTCAATTATGTAAAAAAAGTGTCTTTACTTGAAACAAGAACTTTTCACAGGAAGTGAAACACTTAATTTGAAAATCTCTTCTTAATTTAAGCCGTCATAAATAACAAATAGATAATCTAACACAATTACTCAGAAGTTCAAAGATTCAGGTTAGAAAAGTGTAACTAGTCCCATTACTTTTCTTGATTTCATCTGGGAACTGAAACACAGGGTTATTCACTGTGTGTYACACACTCCATGTATTATTTATATTTTAATCTACAGTGTTATCAAAGCAGTAGCAGAAGTAGGCTTTGCAACAGGTTCTCGTTAAAGTTCAGTTGAAAACAAGGCAAGCTATGAAAAGGGGGTTTCTGTCCTGTGTCACAAAGCAATAACATTGCAAAGTTCTTTTTTTATGTTTGCATTCCAAAGTTCAGTCATACCATGGAAGAAACATGTGAAACACCTTTCTGCAAAAACCTTCTAAGTAAAACCAGTATAAAAGAAAAATTAACAAAAGTACTCACATTGAACTGACTGACTATGATCTTTTGTCAGTAGAAATATTTGATGCTGATATTCTTAAAAGAAAGCCCTATTTTCCACAAAATAAAGATTCTATACTCTCTCAGATTTCAGATATTAAAACTTTGGAAAGATCTTTTTCAAATTATTTTCACTTAGTTTTCAGTTGGAAAAAAAAAATAGCCACAAAAGTTATTTTCACAAGTGTATGCACAGACAGTATTCTAAAGCTGTTTCTATTCTTCACACTTGGCTTTTCTTAACTCTCTGAATCTTCTGTGGAGAACAGCACTGGGTATGGGGAGGTTATACAATGTGATTGTTAAAGGGAATAAAGGCTCTGCACTGATGTAAAAAAAAATAAATAATGCTGCCAGTCAGAATTCCTTAGGATCTTCTGACACACACAAAATCTCTCATCTGAATTTGGAGGAGCATTATTGCAAACTGAAGCTAATTGATACATCTTACCTTCTCAGTACTAAGACATTTACAAGTAAACTACTAAATATACAAGATTACAAGTTCGCTGAATCAGAAGAACCTCAGCTTTTGGTATGATTAAGTTTTAATTGTATTTTTCCTTAGGGATCACTAGTAGCTAATAAGCTCATGAAAATAGGACTTTAAATAGCAGGAGTAGTAAAAGTCACTCCATGCACCATATTTTGATATGCTTGGCTACCTAAGGCACCCTATTGCCTGCAGTTTCAAGAATTCAGTTTTCAACAAAAAAAAATCTATTAAAAACCTTAAGAATTTTTTAATTTTTAAAGGACAGCTGGCTCAGTACATCACGTACCTTTTGTGAATCTCAGAGGTGCTGGTACCATGTCTTCTTACTTTTACTGTGGTTTATTTGTAAGAAACAYTTTGTGACTTACAAAGTCTGAATCACACTCTTTAATTATATGCATCTCACTCTGATAACAGTGATGGCAGTGATAGCAGTGAATAGGGATTGCAGCCATAAGCATTAAAAGTAACTTTTAACCTTATAAATACTCTTTTGTTTAATTTTTGAGACTATTGGGTCTTTCTGCTAATGAGTACAAACTTGTTCCTACCCTTTCCTTAACCGTATCAGGCAACTGAACTGTAGAATGTGTTTCTTCCAGAATAATGAGCAAGGGGAGCTCCTATAGGTATACCCATCTACAAAGTGTGTCAGATCAAAGATGGAGGCATCATTCTGCAAGCAAAAAGAGTGGAACACAGACAAACCCCACATCTGTGACATAAATCAGCATGACTCAAACAAAGTTAACTCCTTTCTCACAAGAATTTGCTATTTTTTTTTGTTTTGCTATCTCTAGATGCTTCTAAATGGAGTTAGTTAGAAACCTGGCAACTAAAACAGRCAGATTGTATACTGTACTGCTTGATAGTTAATTACAAGAGAAAGTGCCATTAAAAATTATTTGATTGTATTTTTTTATTCCTGCTACATATCCTAACTAATGTCCCCTTAGCAAATTCAACTAGGGCTTTTTGTTCATTTATAATGTTTGTTTTGTATGGTATGAAAAAAAAATTACTACATACCTTAAACTGTTATAACTACATTTCTGTAACTAATTTTTTTTCTGCTGAAAGAAATCAGAAATCTTGCACAYGCCATCATGTAAAAACAATAAATACCTTTTCAGTATCTATGAAAACATATCCATTAGGTTTAGGAAYATGGTATCCAAAAATGAAGGACATTTCAAATTAATCAAAGAGTTGAATAACAAAATTACAAYATGCCTCTAATTAATTAATTGACAATAGACTTCTTTACCCTTATGAAAATTCAGTTCTATCAGAAAATTGATACTGGCCTCTGACGACTGAGATGCAGAGGAACAACTTAGGGAACACTGATGTTAAGATTTATTAAGCAAAGAAAAAAACAAAGTACAAATATTTTGAGCTTCAGAATGAACTAAATACCATGCACTTGCAGGCCCCAAGACACTGTAACAGGTGTAACAATTATGTATGGCACAACTTGAGGGACATACTAGCCACTCATCTGTGAGCTCAGCAGTTTTGATGAGAGAATGAACTGTTAATTAACAACTATTAAGATCCCAACTTGTCAAGCAAAATTAAACTCCAGGGCAGAAGTATAACTGCCCATGAGAAGCTAAGCTATCAAATCTAAACCAGGTCAGAATGAGTGAATGGCTCTTGAAAACAGTGAAAGGAGTATTTCTACTCTAATTTTTGGTGTTTCAAAATACCCCATGAGCACTTGGTTAATCTTTTTCTCTGAAGTCTCTGAGATACAGAAAGCTCATAGGTATGATATTTTGTAAAAGGCKGGGGATCCACAGAAGGTCTGAGCTATATGAGGTGGCCTTCTTTCCTTTCTATCAAGACTTCACTGCATTTGACATCCTCTTGATTTCATTGTAATAGTGATTTGAAGGACAACTCTACAGTTTGAGAAAATCACCCTTTTTGAAGAACTTCCATATCACTTGCTGCCCTGTGCAAACGCCAAGAAAACACTTCCTTAGTCTGAAGACAGAAAATGTGGTTTCACAGAATTTTCCTACACAGAGTGCATTTCCCTCACTGAGAAAATCTGTGTGTAACACAGTGCATACAATGTCCACACACACACAGCAGCATGAAGATCCATACTCCTGTGTGAAGCTGCTGCACCACATAATACTGAAGAGGAAACTGCTAAATGAGAAAGCAAAGTTGGTCAGTTGGCTTCTGCATATAGAAAGGATACTAAGCTTTAAGAAGTACATTTTTTTTCAGCTTTCATTTCTAAATTCAGGAATTTGACAGTTTAATAAACTCCTAGCACCTGCAAAGTCTAGGAGCTGTGCAAGTGTCCTCAGTGAGGCATTTCTTTAATCTTTTTCTTTGGAATGAATACTGAAATCAAAATTAAGTCCAACAGACATTTTGCTCTATTTGATCTAGCCTAGATTTTCTTTAATTTGTAGTTAGATGGTTTGGGTTTTCCCATCTTTCAAGCACAATATCAGAGTCAACAACTTTGATTTTTTTTTTAAAAAGCATTTGCATGAAACAGGCCAGTAAAAAACCCCAAAACAACTCCTATTATAACACATGATGTAAGGCTATGTCCATTGACTCATTCAGCCCTGAGGTAAGCAGTCAGCTGAATAAAAGTGATGATTTTTATGTGCTTCCACAATGAACTGAATTGCAACTGGTCTGCATCTCTGAAGTGTTCCTTCTCAAGATAATTCAGAAGATGGAAAATGTACAAAATTGTGGGAAAAAATTTGAACATACTGGTTTTTTTGCCCTTTTTTTTTTCTTTAATCAGTGAACTGGAAAATTAATTGTGTGTGTCTGTTGGTTATTTGAGGTGTTAGTTCACAGTACAAATAAGAAATTGGATTATTTTGTGGGTTCTTCTGAATACGTGTAGAATAGAGTACAATAATTGCATTAKGATGTGATAAATCAGATTAAAAGTCTTTTTTTACAAGATACCTGGTTCACTGATATTCAGAAATTAAATAGCATAGTAATATGTAGTCATACTTTCATTTAAAATGACTGAAATTTGAAGAAAATGAAAAAAAAATCCCACATACAAGTGTCACTCAGTCTTGTCTCTAAAATATTTGACATTGAATTACCACAGGCAAAAAGAAAAAAACCTTTAAAAACATGAAGAAATGTTTAATAGATTTTAGTGCAAATTTAAGTGGATAAAACCACACCTACTGAGGACCTGCATTTGTTCCCACATGAAGGCAATGCAGAAAACTTAATGGGAATGCTGAGATCACATCTAGCAGGCAAAAAAAACAGGCACACATACACACAATTTCTGCTATTAAATGCCAAATGCTGGTGTATAACACTTGTTCATATTTTTCAAAGTACCAAAACTATGTAAAGACCGGAAAATCGACATTCCATTAATTGACAAGTCTTATATAAGGTCTTATATAAAAAGCTACAAAGGAGTTTCCCCACAATGCAGTGCAAATTATGTCACTAACACTCTTCTGGAGGCAAAGCTTCTCTGTAATYTGAAGAACCAGTTCAGACCTTTCACCCACTCAGATCTAGGTCTCTCCACAGCAGAAAGGGACAATTCTGCCAAACTCTGTTAAATGAAGTATGATTATTTGGCCACAACTCTTGCTACTAGGGTAGAAATCCATGTTGAAAAATTACTGGCTTTCTCTCTTTTTATATTCTACCTACTAGACCACATGCAGGATCCCAAATCCCAAAATTCTTAAATTCACTTTTCACCTGGGGAGACGGGGAATTGGGGTGAAAGGGAGGAAGTATCAGCAAATGATTTACTGAGCTATAGAAACCTTCTCATTCAAATGACAAGCAAACCTTTAGCCCCATATTCTTTTCAAGAAAAGCCTTAAACTCTCCTTTATCGAAAATTCTTCAGAACATGGCTTTTGGCTTTAGTCAGACATAAGGATTGCCAACTTGTTAAAAATTCTCTCTGATTTCAACTTTACTGCCTCAAAATGATCCCATGTTGCCTGTTTTCTGAATGTTTATGACTGAAAGCAGCAACAGCAGAAACTCTGTTATTTGAAGGAAATAGCTTTAAGTAAAATAGAAAGAAAAGAACACATATGAYTACATTTTAGTTCTTTACTTTTCTAGGCACTTTCTCTGCAACTGAGTCTTTGGATCAGGTATCTGCAGTATGGATATAAATGTGCCGTATTTCACAGCAGCAAACTTCAACCTCCTCTATTTTGAAGTTTATAAAATTTTTTTTAAAACCATACTGATAAAAATACCACTTATTTCTGCTTCTATGAATCTTCCCAGACAAAGAAATAAAGGTAAACTGAGTGAAAAAAAAAGGTGGCACAGAAAAGGGATAGTGAATGAGACAGGAAATAGGACAAAATGCTAGACTCCTAATAAGTTATCAGAAGCTACTGAAGAAAGATCTTATTCTAATCCCTCCTCCCCTCTCAACACCAAAAAATGATAGAACCAAACAGAATATTTTGAATTAATTAATAGATCATTGTAGAATAGAAAAAAATTAAGATGGAAGAATTATCTCTTTATATTTTCCTGAGCCTTGGGTATGTGCATGGAAAAGATGAACTGTTCTTTGTTCTGTTTTCTTTGTGCCCCAAAAAAGATTCAGAGTGAAACATGAGGAGAAAGGCTGGTCCTGTGGAAAAGAAAACYGCACATGCAATCTATCTATTCTCTGAAAACTTGGGGACAGAGATTTCCTGCTGCTGAGGAGGATGTCATCTATCCATAGAGGAAAAAATTATATAGCAGCTTTTTCATTTGCACTAGATGAACACTGTCAGAAACTGAGCATATGAGCACAGAACAGATGAGCTTCTAGGTACCACTGAAGTGAGCAAGGTACAATATATAATGTATCAGTAGCAGTTCCTCTAGCTCAAAATACATTATATGTACACACACAGAGACATACAGCATATATAGGCATACATATAGTGTGTGTGTGTATGTAAAATAAATAAAAAATAAAGAGCTATAGATATAGATAGATAAAATAGAAATACAGTCAAACTACTTAAAATAYACATTGATGTCCATAAAACTTAAAGTTTTACTTAGAGGTAGGTGTTACGCATTTATATGAGCAAACTTCATTTGCTTATGGCTTTGTTCCTTCCCTTGCTGAACATTTTGCTCTMTGGTATTTCACAAAGTACTCATCTGACCTAGGCCACCCTCCTCTCAGTTTAAAGCWTTAGTTTTCCTTAGCAGGAAACACTTTCACAATGTGCTCTTTTACCAGGCAGCTTCTAGTACAAAAACGATGCTGGACTGCAGCATGTCAATAATGGAGTCAGGGAGTGCCACAGCTTTAAATACAGGAATGCAGTTTCAGCCAGTTCAGGAGTAATTATGAGTCCAGGGAAAGAGTATTTCCTAGCTTTGCCATTCAGTTGTGTGAGAATAGGAATGGAAAGCATTATATGAATTATTTTTTATTCCTGTGAAAATAACCATGYAAGGATTTTTCCTACACATTTTTTTATGTTTACATTTTCATTTTAATTRGGAAGAATATTTGATATGGACAATATGGACAAACTTTTGAAAGCCACCCTAGAAATCAAGAATACTTTTACTTTCTACTKAAAACCTTTTAATGTTGCATAGCATACATATCCATTTTTGGAGAYAGTTCAGAAAAAGAGTATTCTTAGAGATTATTTCAGATGGGGGCTTTACATTTTTGTATTTTTGGAAAAATACATTTCTGAAGCTATGGGCAGTAACAGAAGTGTGCACAGKTTTGTATTTGTAAGTCATGTAGTCCAGGCTTATGCTTTCCTAAATTGCATTTTTGAATGGATGTCATAAAAGTACAGGATTACTTTTGCAAAACCGTAAATCCACAGAAAGTTCGAAATACTTATACAGAAATATTTTAAAATGCAAGTCTGTTTGGACAGCTTTTGTATTACACCTTATCTAAAAGTAACTTCAGAACTAGACTAATAAATACTCTTTGARCTATCTGGGGGAAATGGACTTATGTTAACAGAGGAATAATTCCCAAAGTGCAACTACTTTGCTGTTAGAACTTTTCTAGGCTTGCCAGTGTGGGCATCTGTCATATGAGTTTCCCCTTGCTACCCAACAAATGGCCTGAACTTAATTCAGGAGGGAACATCCAAGCTGTCAAGTCAAACAGAAGCTATTCATGATCACCAAGAAAATGAACAGATATATGCAAAAGGCTTTATATATTTTCCCAGTGAAAGGACAGTAATGTCAAAAGCTTAAATATTAAAGGAATTTTTGCTTAGCATGTAAACCATGAGAAAAAGCATTTCACAATCTTTGAATGAAAACAGTAATATAGTGAGGAAAAATAATTTTAGCATTTCTTCATATTTTTGATAATCCTTGCATGACTTCTGACACCAGCAGAGGTGTTATTGTTGACTAGATTTGAGTCAGAAGCAAACAAGAATTTGTTGGGGTAATTAGCAACGAAAATATTAAAGCAARGCCATCACTTCTGGCAATTCAGAGGGAAGTTTTTAATTCAGTTTTAGTATATGTGAGAAGACTAGCATAATGAACAATAACCTAATACCATTTTCCACACTTAGCATGTAGCTTCTAACACTCATAGTGAGGAGAAATTACATAAAAGTATTTATGTCAGTAAACAAAAAGTAACACATGCACACAAAACTCCAAACAAAAAGGAACACAATCATTAMAATTAAATACAAGTTTCAAGATTTCTATTCAGTATTTGGGAATCCACATCTACGAAGCCTACTCAAACAAGCATAGAGACTTGTTTAAAGCTTTGACTTACAAACTAAAATTTGACCCCATACTAATGTGCACATCTAAAACCAAATTGTTCTATGTCTGTAATATGTAACCACAGGTTATTTCAGGTTTGGAAGACATCTGTGAAAACTGTTTTGAAGTACTGATTTAGCTATCTTTATAATTCCTGTAAATAATTAATAGTAATTTCTAATATTGACATTTTCTCCTCCCATTTCAATGAATTCACCATTTGACACACTTGAAGAATGAAAGTAACCACTAATTTAAAAATCAGCCACTTTTCTAGGTTTCAATATCCTACTGATACCTCCTTTGCAGAAATAAAACATRGCACCAAGTAATGCTACGTGCTTTACTTTGTAAGAATACAATTCAATTGAAATCTAATGAATTTKTATTTTAATATAAAAAATATTTGGAACTGAAAAGTTCCATTTCTCTAAAGCTTAAAAATATCAATCAGCCATATGACAAGCAAATACTAAACAAACACCCAAGCTAAGGCTYCTGAATACAGTAGAAATCCTAATTCTGTTGACGGAATTAAATTAAGCACAGGAAAAAGCCATCTTTGTGATGTACAAACAATAATGATATAATAGCCTTTACAACTAGAAACACAACATYGGTTTACATAGACTCATGTTTTGAAGCAGTATGGTAAATCTGCTTTCTTATGATGTGTTTCTCAGCTCTTTAAACTGTTAGACTAGAGGCTATCAAAAATCTTGATTATACACAGAGTACTAACTGCTTAATTGTAATATTTACAACCATCAGGCTGACATGCATTATTATTAACCTGTGATATTCATGACTACAGAACATTTTAGAAGAGCTGCAAAAAAAGATGAGAGCTAAGAATAACTTCCATGGTATAGTACAGTCTCATATTGTGCCAATCTGTTCATCCTATTCTACCTAGGCAGCACAAAATAGAGCGCTCTGTGACAGAAATAAGGGAAAATTTCATTCCTTTAGGGGCAGTCCCACTGACTTGATGTTAACGGAGGAATTAGACCCAACTTCTACATCASCAAACAACTGATCACTTACTTCTACACTGATCAGTTAAGTGCACTGGAGTTTGTGCTGGATCAGGCAATGACAATACTCTCCCACTGTGACTGGTCCCTCTGTCCACTGACTCTAAGTCCCAGTATCTGTTTCTTTGGAAAAGCAAAAAATCWTTGCCATGCTTTATAAAGAAGATTAAAAAAATATCAAAGAAACAACAAAAAAATCCCCACAAAACTACTACTGCTACCAACTACTACAAATTGGAATTTGACAGAAATTTGTATCTGAGTTTAACTGGCAAACTTGCCACACACATTACTTTSAATGTATATTATAAAATACTTTGAATTACTTGATGCTAGAAATGGAGTCAGAAGYAGACTCTTGGATTATGAGCCATGGAGCTAACTCAGTACTTCGTTTGATGTTAAAATCTGATCTGTAGGTCAGAATAGACATTAAAAAACAATTTGTAAAATATATTTACCTGCTAGGAGAATGTATATAGAACTGTTGCTAGGGGAAAAAACTTTGCTCTAGAGTTTTGGAGACTGCAAATGGATCTGTATTATGGAAAGACGTAGGTCAAAGCAAATCCTATAAGGGAAGTTCCCATGCTTGGTTTGGCTACAAAAGAGGTGACAGGACTTTATCACTACCTTTATTAGGAGTGGATTAAGAATACATTATCTTCTTTTGTTAAAAAAGGTATATTATCTTATCAMCAAGTGTATAGCACTGGCATAAAGGAATAATCAATAGGATATGAMGAAAGATCATGCTGCAACCTTTACTTAATATACATTAGTTCACACTACAATTTCCAGTYGGCTACCAAGGCAGTTRCTAGCATTGGTACTCCAACTGCTTTAAATTTAGCAGCTTCCATTAGACACTTGCCCATGACCTCTTCTATCCACATAGTAAAAAAACAGACAGACCATATTCCCAATTCTCAGTTTCTCTAAATGGATGTATCTAAGAAGTTATAAAAGATTTTGAAATGAACAGTGATGTGAGAGAGTTTTGAATATATACACAAGTATCTTAAAGTTCAGAAGATAAATTATTATTTTTGAACTTACAGAATAACAATTCCAACTAGAACCCCTTGCAATGAACATGAAGAGTTCTTTACAGACTCAGTTAAGTAAAGACTCAGATATGTACTTCTCTGTAAAATTTCTAGACACTTCAGGAAGTGCATAATATCTAGCAAAAGTGTGAAAGGAGCTCCAGGTGACTGTATTGCAAATGTTAAATATRAGAAAGTCCAGAGGAAAGCCTCTGTTTCTGCTTGAATTGCAGCCAAGTGGACCTTTCATAAGAAAAAGAGAGTTAGTGATGATGTTCCCTTACACACCAGACATCTTTGTGAGGGAACTGGCAGTTCCTTGAATCTTTCAGCTTGTGATGAAAAAAGACTCTTCTTGTAAGGTCATGTCCTCATTAAAACATTAATTTTTGGAGATTTGTTTCCAGAGACAAAGTGTGAAGTTTAAGAAAGAAKAGAGGCAAGTTAACTTCCTTCAGTACATGAAAGTCAGAATTCTCTTTAGGTAAAAGCTTCAGATAGATCCTACCACTTGTCCTTATGGAAAACAGTGCAAAGGAATTAACTAGAAGAGTTTGAATCTCAGCTGTCCTTGTTGCAGAGGAGAGATCATAAAGACTGTTTTCAGAGATAAATGCAGAAGACAGCATTCAAAAGATTCAAAAGGCTGTCACATCAGAAGATAAAGGACATGAATTGTTCGTCTTTGACAATAGGCCAACTATTAGTAGCCTAGCATGATTTGCAGGGATTTCTGATGTGAAAACTGAGTGATGGAACATCCTGCTGAGTGCAAGTTGCAAAGCTATCTCCCTTGTGGAAGCAAGGGGGTTACTGAACTTCAGTTTAAGCATTTAGATTCTTATATTTTAAGTAAGGATTCAGCATGAATCAGTTTGGTTTTTTTTTGTTTTTGCAAATATATATAAAGTTCTTGTCATAAAAATTCTATTATCTCTTAAGAGACTTGGTTCTACAGTCTCTAAATAAAAGCAGAATTACATCTGGTCTGAAGTGCATATTGTGAAAACAGTCTCTGAGAAGATGGCATGTCCAGAGGTTGGACTGTGYAGCTCTGGGGTACACTATAAAAGCCTGTTTGACAGATATACAAGGCTTCCACAGGCACTGCAATTTTGACTGGCAAAATGAAAACCTGAAGAACACTTTAAAAAGAAAACATAATGCTTGTTTCTATGAGAGGGGAGAACATAGAGTTCTCTAGTGTATTTACACATTTATACAGTATACATTTTTAAAATTGAAGACAGACTTTGTGGTGCTGATAGCATAGGTGCCAAGGGACACTTGACACTAACCTCTGTTATTGAACATTGAGATTCTGATTGCTTTGTCTGGGCAGAATTTATGTCAGAAGAGCTATAGGCCATAAAGATGTAATCTAAGAGAAATGATTGTTCTTGGTGGGAACATACSAGAAGATCTTGGGGTAGAGAGTGTGGCTGAACACAGATCTGTTGGGTATTACATGAAGACTTTACACAGAGTRGTATGTTCTGAGGAAGTGTCTTCTCAAGGCAAGTGCTGCCGCTACAGATCACACAGTAGTGTCAAAGGCATTGACTGGTGTTGTAGAAACAAATTTATTTTAAAGTAGAACAAAATTAAGGTGTCTCCTAAAAACTGGTAGGACAAGACCTGAAAAAAACCTATTTCAAACAGTAATTATTTTTGTAATTAGCAAACCCATTGCCAACATGGAATTCAAACGAATCAAAAAGAAAACAAAAGCGAAATTACATTAGAAAAACATCAATTTTTTATATCCCCTGGAAGAAATAGGTTAACTCACTTCTTCCTATAGCAGAAGGTTACTRAGGAGAACAAAGAAAGAAAATCTCTGCATGTTCTCCTGGCTTAGTCTATCTTTTCGTTTAGATACAGTGCCATGAGAAGCTGGGCTTTACAAAATTGTCAAAGCAGGATCCAGGAGAGAACTGATGTTTTTGTTTTCAGATGAATGGTTTTATTTATAAAGGAAAACTTCTTACAAAGAAATTGTAAGAAGTATCCATTATCAATTGACGTGATTTTAAGAAAAGCTTAAGGAAGAATGAAATCCGTCACTCTTGTAAGCTTGTACTTTTCTTGTGTTTTAAGATATGAGTTCTCAGCACTGACAGTCTGCTCTTCAAGATATTGAAATGGAGGAGGAGAAAAAGCTAAAGAAATGAGTCCCTCAGATTCATTTCTACATCAGTTGTGGACAGATGATTTAGCAGCTGATGAACAAATAAATGTCTTCATCAGCACTGCTAAATTTTTCAGCCATGCACACTGAAAAAAATGGGAAATGCGTGCACGTGTGCCTAGGCAATATAACTTATATGCATTTGGATGTTATTAGATTTCCTTTAGAGGACTTTTGTGGTCTCAGAAGAATTACAAGGGYTTACTGTCAGTAAAGGAAGCTGAGTTTAACACATAATGTTATGTTTCTTCTTTCCATGTGCCCACAACTTAACTGAGGYGCTTCATGTGGCTTTGAAGTGGCTCAGATGCCAACACCTCTTCATGTACTCTTCTAAAGATGGCATGACAGAGTTAAGAGAATGGGTCAAGAGACACCACTATTTTCCCTGATTTCTTCAAAGACACTGGAGCAGGTTTTTGGGGAGGAGGGCTTCAAAGGCTCACACAGTATCAAAGACACATGCATGAATCTAGGAATTCAGTTTGGTCTAAAAGCCAAGGTAGAAAAAGAAATGTGCAAGTCTGATGGAAAAGCAGGTAGCTAATGCAGAATCATCAAGATGCTACAAAGAAGCAGTGGACTAGAGCAGACTTCAAAAATGCAAGAAGAAAAGCTCTGATCTGGCCATGCACAGAGAGGAATTAACTTGAAATGGAAGCTCTGTTCATTATATGGACAGTATGCAAAAGCACATGGCTTTGAAATGTTCCCTCATGGATCCARCTTGCACAAAAGCTCCATGACATGACCAGGATAGAGCTACCAGAATCCCATATCAGCAAACATAGGTAACGTAAAATTTAGGCAATTTCTCATCACAGTTTTTTCCTGCAAGAGAGGTATTCCCATGTTTTGTCTTAACTAACCATGTGTACAAAAAATATCCTTCCAAATGTCTGATTTTGTTCAAGAGTCCCTTTCTTTCTTTTTTACATGTACCACATTGACAATTTGTCATAATAACACTAAGTAAAAAACAATTTTAAGTTCAATTATTAAAAAATATTTTCTTCATAAAATTATTCATATCTGTGTGATTCTGAAAGCATCAGGCCTTAAGATCACATTCCAAAACAAATAAATCCTGTTGAGAAATTCGCTAACCTTTTCAAAGCAAGCAAAACCAATGCTCTCCTTGAGCAGCCTGTAAACAAACCAAACAACAAAATAAACCCAACAATAAAAACCCAAGCAAAAAAACCAAACAAACAAAAAAAACCCCTGCACTACCAAAAAAAGGCCAAAAGAAAACCAAAAACCAAAACAAATTTGAAAGTAAAGACTATATGCAAAATTTAAACTATAGATGTCAAAATGCCATAATCAGGTTWAGGTGTTTGTACAAACCTATTGTAAGAAAGCAAGTGTTGGCAATTATTTTCATGTTTGCAAATATTTGCATTTACACTTTTAAAAGATAATTTTTTTAAGTTCTATAAAAGCAATGTCTATATTACATTTAAAAATACTAGTACAGTTCTTTGAGAGAAACTAATMAGAACTCATTTAAAATGGAGAACACGCAGGTGACTGAGGTGAACCAGATCTGTGYTGTAATGCACATCTGGAATTTTGGAGAGCAAGCTGATGAGCTGACTTGTGATAAGTGTGATGGAGCTGACACAAAACCCAAGACCAGTGACAAYGGTGGGACAAGGAATTCATTACATCCTTTCTTTTGCCTCAGGCTGAATTCTGAGAGCACCAATAACAACATGGAACATCAACCATCAATGCATAGGATAGTAAGAAAAGGAAATACATGTAATTTTTTTCTATCTTTTAATTAATAATATGGGATGTTTTAATAAAAATTATCCTTCTTATTACATAATAAAAGGATAACAAAACAAGAGATTTCTTTTGGATTGCAAGCAAATTCTCAGCAGGAGAAACACAGCTAAGACAAAATGACTTCTAAGGAAAGTTGTAAACTACATGATAGAGAGCACTGCAGAGCCCATTTTTAGTGTCAAGGAATTTTAAATTAATATCACTAATTTATTAATTCATATAAAAAGGGATTAATATAGGTAGGTAGCTTTTATTTCAAACTATGAAAGTCATATGTTTAAAGAAATTTAAGTAATTTAAAACATATGACTTCAGAGTTGCTGTTTGTTCAGAGAATAGTTATGCAGACAGTATAAGAAAAAATTGGAAAGTAAAAGAGATACATTACAACTGGTACTACAAGTTATGAAATGTATGTTAGGCAGGAAACACAGGAAAGAACGTGTTATATACAAATTTTGCCTACAGCTGTGTGAAAACCAAATATTCTTGGTCTTATCAAAGTTAAAACACCATGAAGGYGTCTTATGATATTTGGATTTAACAATTTTTCAGACATTATTATTAAGAGGTGCAAAGTCTTTAACAAGGTGGCTCAATTTTCTTCATTGTTAAACATTTCAGGTTCTATTTTTATTGACTATCTGAATTGCAGTACTGGGAAAATCATTCTATTTCTGATGCTCTTGCTAGTTAACACCTCTTGTACTGTGGGGTAAAAGTATAGATAGATGTACTCAGACGTGTAGATAGATATGTGTACTCACCACCCTTTATTTAACAGAGCTGTTTTTCGTGCATACATATGAATTTTTACAGCTCTTGAAATTACCAAAGCAAACCCYRTTTGTTTGGTTCTCAGTATAATGTYTGTTCTAATTCAGTAGCAGCTTCATTAAAGAGTAGTTGCAAACTTTTACTAAATTATGGTTAATATTTTTTGCTGTATCCATTGAAACACTTTTTCCCCCCCACCCCAAGGAAAGACAGCCCCCACTGCAACTTATAGCCATTGGTAAAAGACAACATATGAACTACAGAAMCAGTTTTAAATGAAACGCTCAGTGTTAATATTTTTTTTTTCTTTCAGCAAAGACTCATATCAGGATTATTTCCTCTCTATAACACTACAGAAACATTTAGGCGAAAATTTACATTTTTTTCTCTCCTTTTAATCACTGAAATTCCATGAAGCTTGGTCCTTCCACACAGAGGAAACAAAAAAAAATATTTCCTTTTTCTGTCCACTTTTGCAGGTGGATTAGGTAAATGAAAGAAATGAAATAATTCAAAAACATGCAACTGTGGACAATAGCTGAAACAACCAATTTCTCCTCTGGTAGTTTTTTATTTTATTTTTTATTTCCTTTGRAACTCAAATACTCATCAAGGTGGCACTACTAAAACAACCAATCTTTTATTTCTAATTATGTGGTTGCAGTGTTTTTAGCACAAGGCACAGTGGGTGAATTTCATTTTCACTGAGAGGTTTTTCAAGGGCTAAAAGAATTCCTGTCCATAACCCACATATTATCAGTACTTCCATTGGTATTTGAAGGTATCACATGCCTATAGTTAAAAAAAAATTATGGGAAAGGCACACAAATTAGACACAATAGTGATATGTGAGAACAGACTCATTTRACACAGTCTATCTTTCATACCTCTGGTAAATCAAAGAGTCCACTGTTACCTCAAGCAAATGAGGTACCTTCCTGTATTCCATCCTTTTTTGGGATGTATGCATTGAAAGAGTCARGGCATCCCTAGAGAAACTGGACAAAAGAATTATATTTGCTCTACTACATGAAGACACTGTATTTGTCCATGGATATGCTGGTGCCCAGACACTGGAGAGGTCTCATGTAGCTTTTCTCTTCACATTTCTGTTGTCCAGGCAACAAAAACAATAAATAGTGGTATAAAATATTTTCAGTACTTATATTTAGGTACTATGGCTTACAGCATAGTATTCCTAAAAACACTCAAGGAATATTAAGCACATCATAAAGGAAACTGAGTCTTGCAAAGATTATATCATTTGCAAAGTGACTGAGAAAGCTGGAACTACTTCATTCCATAAGGGTAGAGCACAATATGTTCTTTCCTTTCTGAACTGAAGGTCAATTTGCATTCTGATCAGTTTGAAATCACACTTTACCTATGGATTCTTTAGGTTTGATMCTCTAGAATCTTTAACATCAGTCAACATTATTAAGACGTACTTAAGTGGCTATTTTTCATAATTATAAACAAAAATGGTAATTGTGTCCACAAGATTACGGTCAAGCCGTGAACATGATAATAATGTAGTTACTGTGTGCCTCATCTCTCCCTCCCTGCTCTTTATCCAGTAATACAGTACAAAATCAAAGAAAATCATTCTGTATCTGAAAGCAGTAGCAATATCCAGCTGAGTCAAAAGAAAACTCCATTGGACTGGTGGGCGGGTGGAGAAAGGCTGCATGTAGGTTGTCTCCACACTGAGTCAAATTTTATTCTGACAGAAAAGAGTTGAAAAACCAAGAGACATTTTATCTTTCTTTTGTTCACCCTGAGAGCCTACAGTACTCTGCTAAATACATTGCACTCTGTTCTTTGCTATAAATAATAAGAATGCTTTAAAAAAATTAAATTAGGCTAGAAGACCACAAGAGGATAGAAGAAAAAGAATAAATTACAGTTTTTGGAAAATTTTGAAAATAACTTGCAAAGTTAAATGTATCTGTGCTTATACTCCTCTTGCCAAGGAAGTAATTTATAGGTGAAAATACGGAAAAATGCATAATTTTGTTTTCAGTCATGAAGTAAGTTATTTTAGTGGAAAGTAGGAGACATTACCTGGTAACTAGGTAAAAGTTAATGCATGTGGTCACATGAAAGACATTGATTATTTWACTGTTACTTTGAATGTGCATATGTCTCCTGAAAGTTAATTTCCTAAATCTGTATTGGGAACTGGGACTAATCACTGCTTCATAAAATCTGGTAAATTAGAAGCATAGAACTGACTTCTTCCTATTATTGCAGTRGTCAGCAACTGTCAGTGTTTTTAAACAAAGTAATTTAAGACAAAGGAAAAAGAGAAGAAAGAAGAAGCAGGGAAGATAGAGAAAACAAAATATTCTACACAGCATGACAAGGTACCTTCTGAATTATAAAATGAAATACAATAGATTTGCGTAATGGAAATATTTATGTACTTATATACTCAGAATTTTTTACCTTTTTTCCCTCTCCTCTCTGCCTAAACTGTACGAGTATCAGGCCTAAGTTCTGTAGCAGAACTGTTGCAGCTTGATTCATTTGCTGCATACARTCACAACCACACATCTAAATATCTAATAAACATTATTAATTTTCAGTGTATGGCTTAGTTTTARCCTGTTTTGAACTCAATCAGACACTTCAACATCTGCAGTGACTTCTGAAAATTTAAAAATTATYATTATTTTATGAAACAGAGAAGTCACATTTTCAAATTATATTGCTATTCAAATAATGCATAGGAATTTTCCAGCTGTGTTTTAGATAACTGCTTATTTGACAAAATTGTTAAGAATACTAAGACACTAATTTTGTCATCAAGGAAAGTTCACACATTTTAAAAGGTGACTGTTGTATAAATTATGTGTCACTAGCATCAGTAAGGGACTACTGTGAATTTTAGTAGTGATTGAACATGGCTCTGCTATTCCAACGGGTCTGTGTAAAACCTCTAAGTCCTCACACACARTGAATACCATTAAAACATCACTTTTTTCAAGTGCAAGTGATGTGCCAGAGTGTTATGAGATCAGAGGAAACAAAACATCTTTAAGTCCAGCTACCAGTACACAGTGCTTCCTTCTGGCCTTAAGCCCCACTCTCCTGGACTGCCATATCCTGGGCAGCTGCACCAGCACGCCACACATTAAACAATACCCAAACTCGTGCCAGATAATCAGCAGAGATCTGCAGCACATGTTGAAGAAGGGTACACCACAACACGTACCCCACTACCTTGGAAATGATTCATGTTAAAGGGAGTTGTGACTTACWAACCACACTGAAAGACACAGAAGWACAGGTAAAGCAGAAGTAGCTGAGTATGGCCTCTAATAGTGAATGAACATTTCCAAGGAAATTTCTCCAGGTAATTCAAAAATGTCACTTCCCTTTCCTGGGAAATGGCTACTCAACAGAYGAAAAGCCTGCTGCAACACTGGGAAATCAACTTCTCAGAAGACAAGGAGGTACTTGCAAAYCATGATAGTGCTAATATTATGCTTACTATTATAATGAAAATGCCTATGAAATAGAAGYTAAAATTAATAAACTATTCAAAATCAAAGATTAATCAAGTAAAAACATTCCTGCTGAAACTGCTGTATAAGGGTAAATATGAAACAGTGGATTTTCACTGGACAATTAAGCGAATGCATCCTGCACTGCTTGCAAAGCCTTCTTTTCCCATCCAGGGAAAAGATGATGGCCTAATTTCAGGAGTATTATGACCAGTTTTATAATTTTATAAATATTATGAGATATTTATAAATAGCAAACAAGCACTGTAGAATATTGAGGGAGACTTTGCAACAGCTGTAGCTAAGCTACAACTTTAGATGTGCTAAAATGCAAAAAACATTTAATTAGGTTACCACAAAGATAGAAGAAAATCCTTCAAGTACAATCAAAGATGAGAGAAGGCACTTTGAACAGAAGCCATGGACTACCCTGCCCTTGTTGAAACTTCACTGCTGAGAACGATACTTCTAATGGTCGCCTTTTACTTGWTTCCGTTTGCAAGTCACAAATTAGTAAGCAGAAGCAAATGACAGAACTAATAAGAGCTGAAAATAAGGGATTKATTTACAACAAAATAAAATGCAACAGCTAAGGTAGGTAAGAGTGGTTTGCCTTGAAGTTATATGGTATGACAGTGAGAAATAGCAGCAGCTCAAGTTSCAGCTCAGAGAGACTTTCACAAATGACACTGGCCCACCTGCTGTATGTCATTTTACAGCAATTCCACAAGCATTTGAATACAATGGAATACTCATCATCTTCATGTAAAATGCATGACAAAAGTCCCTCTGCTTAAATTGCATACCATGAGCAGAAGTAAGGTAGGTGKCTTTTTTCTACAGTTTGTATAAAAATAAAACAGCTAGAAATCCTACACCTAACTTACTTAACATGGTTTATTTGGTAGGATTTTTGAATATTGGAGGATACAATGRAAATATGGGGAAATTGTATTTCCAAATTTAAAAAAAAATGACAAAAATAAAGAAAGTCTAAAGAATACCTTTTAAGTGTACAACAAAGATCCCTTTTTAACCTTATGTTTATCAAGAGCACATCCTATCAGGMAACTGGGGGCCTGTAGGACCCAAAAACACTGAAGCTGGGTAAGGAGCAGTTCTAAAAGATGAACATAAAAATGAGCCATTTTGGTCAGATTGYACAGAATATAATCTATTAATAGATCTTAAAATGTAGATCAGATGAAAGAAAAGTGGGAATTGCAATTATAGTAAGACTTCTGGAAATCATCAAAGATTGAATCTTAAGTCTACATGCAAATGGTAGAAGCTATAATAAAGAAATTTCTTGTATTCCCACAGATAGGAATTTATGATTGAGGAAAGAGGCATCAGAGAAGATTCCTTCCCACTACGGGGTCATGAAGGGAGGGTAAACAAACAAACTTTTACTCAAGAAGTACCACTACCTTATGAAAATAACTTGACAGAAAGCTTCCAACTTTTTGAGGAAAGTGTATGTATTCTATGAGGAGCATATAAAAAGCTGTCAATGTTCACTCACTGTTTCTCTCAGAGCCACATCCAGGAACTTCTAGACCACAGATGACAAAACATTCTGAGTTGTAAGGGACACACAAGAGCCATGGAGTCCAACTCTTAAGTGAATGGCTCATACAGGGATTGAACCCTGTGGTGGTATGAGGACCATGCTATAAGCAGTTGTCATATGCMATCACAAAACAAAGGGAGAGAAACAGGTGAGGGTGTGCAAACTTGTGCCCACAGAGGTACTGTTGTCACAAACTATCTGAAGAAAGAGTRGCTGCTCTATTTCTACCACTTAAGAAATTAGAAAATAATTAGCTTAAGAGAAATAATTAAAATAATTGCCTTCACAAAATTAAAATGAATAGCTCCTCCTTTCTATATACATGTTATACTATATCTTTTAAGCACAAAATGGCTGCCTTACATGTGGAATTATTATCATTTGATTACGGATGTGAGGAAGGAAGATCCCTTCAGTTTTGATATAGAGAGATGTTGAATTTCCTCTTATCTTCTATATCCTATTTTTGCTACATATTCAAATAATTGTAATGCAAAATCCACATCTCARCTGTCTATGAGAAATGGACACGAATCTTTCTTTAAGACAGCTTTAGATTAATTTGTTCACTTCTGTGTAACATAAAATTTTTGATTTTTTTCATACTTTATTTTACTTTACAGTAAAGACTTAACCATTTTGGTATTTAAAAACAACAGAACATAATCAGATTACTGAGATTTAGAAGTGATTTCACAACCCATACTTTACATGCATTTTTAATAACCATTTGTTATTACTGTTCTGTAATATGGAAATCCATATTATTGTTAATATTGCACAAATTCACAGCTAATCACATTATAGCACCAAAGGAACAATTATAGTATGTGAATGTGTATAAAGATTAATATACATATCCTAATAAATCTCAGCTGACCCATTAATGTATAATGGGCCCAAAGGAGGCCTCATATCCTAGGTATATAAATGGCACATTTCTTTCCCCCTCCCCTCCTTTCCTCATTTTGTTTTATATGTACAAACTGCCATAAAAAGGAAAATTAAGCCATACAAAACCACTCTCAAACATCAAGAGGCTAATCAAAAGCACAAAGCACTTTCTTTTCTTATTATACTACAAGAATCACGCTAATATTTGACATGCATGTACAATGAGGTGGTTTGGKTTTTTTTTTCCTCTTCCTTTTGAGAATAAGGCTTCTGAAATAGTGGACAGGCATCTATCTGCAATGAATAGTTATTACAAGTGGGTTAAGGGAGGAACTTTCAGTTTTAATTGTAAATTATAATGGCTTGTTCTTGGTTTAGGGGTGATACCTCCAACTGTTTCAATTAAATCTCTTGTAGTTTAAAATGAAAGGAAAAAGGAGACAAATGATCCTTTTTGTTATGTAAGATATGCCTTACAATATCACTACATAGTGACAACTCCTTGTCCTCCTGTCACATCCTGTCCCTTAGACCATGCTGCAGAAAAGCAATTTTCTGCCTCAAAAGCACTCTATTTTTTAAGTTTGTCTCTGGGCAATTTTCAGGTCTACTAGAGCTGCACAACTGTATACAGATGAGAAAGACCCAAAATAGGGCAATTTATTTGATTCCTCCTCTTCAAAACATTTAGCTGAGATTGCATATCCAACAGAGAAACCCCAACAAGAATATTCAGAGATGACCTGCAGTGACACACATCTTTTTTCCACAAAAAATTTGCATTAGACATCTTCTCCAGACTTCTCAGATAGTCTAGATTTGACTTTTGTTTAATATGACCTTTAACACAAATATTTCCCAGGATATTAGCAGCTAATTTCTTTCTTAAAGGAAACAGTTAGAACTTGTCAGTTAAATAAAACATTTATGGAGTTTTTCAGAGAATGAAACTTTTTTTGGTGTGTGGGCCTTTCTATTATTTAATTTTTTTTTTTTAAATTGGAAAAAAAAATCTGCATTTATTTGAATCCAGTTTCTCTCTAGTTAGAAAGTAAAGAAACACTTGGGTAGGAAAATACGTCCTCCAAGTGTTCAGCTGCTGGTAACTTAAAGCATTTATCAATGCCTGAAGCTAGTTTGACCTCAGTACTCCCCTGGTACAGCTCTGCCCTAAAATGGGAAGGGTGCTTCTCAATAGAAGCCTTTAGAACCACCTGCAAGTTGAAAACTACTTTGCCTGCACTGAACTTTTTAARGAATTAGGATAGCTTCAAGACCTTCATTTGCTATGAATGTAACATTTGCTAATGTATCATCTGAGGCAAAAATTTGACAATTGGTTTTGAGATTTTCACAGAGCTACGTGAATTTTCAAATCTGAGAACAAATAAACCATTGGTTCCTCAGTGTTCAAAATCAAGTGACAATGTGCTATGTGCAGGTTTTAAAATTTTAAACCAGACTGATAGATGGCTCGTTTAGCCCTGAAGAYGTAAAATTGTCTATTTAATTTCTCTGTTATTGTCTTTTTAATTGACTGATATGTACATTTAATTTCAGAATTTCATGCTGACATAGAAATTAATTATGTATTAAAAATCACTCAATATTAGCATAAGAAAATAATAAAGCATAAAGTACGTCTATAATCTTATATGGTTCTGATTTAAACCCATCAGCCAAAGTATGAGCTTTTTTTTGCTAATATAATAAAGTTCTTTAGTATGAATGCATTTTAAATTTTGATTTACCTGGCACGTGAGTATATTTAAGAATTATCTGAGATGGAAACAGCCATTTTCCTTCTTTTTCTAAGGTATAGAAACAGGTTTGGATTGGAAGGGACCTTGAAAGATCATCTTGTTCAAACRTCCCTGTCACGAACAGGGACACTTCCCACTAGACCAGGTTACTCAGAAACCAATCCAGCCTGGCCTTGAACACCTCCAGGAATGCAGAACCTCCCTGGGCAACCTGCTTCAGGGCCTCACCACCTTCACAGTGAAGAATTTCTTCCTAATAGCTAAACTAAACCTAATCTCTTTCATTTTAAAGCCATTCCTCCTTGTCCTATCTCTTCTCTCTCTGAAGACAGAATCTGGCTGCTGTTGCATCTATCTGAATTTCCCTTATACTGGCCCACAGAGTCTGTGCAAGCACACACAAACTGTATTGCATTGGAAATAAGAGAAATCTAGCACTAGCAGAATAGAGAATTTGATTCCAGATTTCCAGATATGCCTACATTCATGCTTTAAATTACTGGGGGGGAAATTTGTTAGCWTATATTGCTGTGGACAAATAAGAGAGGAAGACTTTTATGATTTAGTCCTTTATGTCCCTAAGTGCCAATGTTGTCTTAGCRTATCTTATATTCAATCCCTGATCTAGGACTGAAAAATGTGATAACACAATTTTGYATAGTCTAAACGAGACAGAGATGAATAAAACCGTAAACCATGAAAACCTTGCAAGTGGCCAAAGTGGGACACAAAAAGAAAAACACAATGCTTTTAAAGATCCTTATCTTTTATCTGCTTTAGACTGCTTGAATATTTAGCAGTGCAAGAAACTCATTAAGGTAGATGCAGCTGGCTGGCARACCTTCAGTTTGGTTGCTGGTTGCTGTCAGTTGGTCACAGCTCGCTGATGATTCAAAAGTCCAAGTGCAAACTGATGCTCCATTCATTTAGCTTTAACAGTAGTGCAATGGCTATGTCAATCAGAAGTTACCAAGAATAAAAGCAACAACTGAATAAACCTGCAACTCCTTGGTCTTAAATTTCTCATTTTTGCCTATTAATTGCATTCTATTTGTTTACATATTTTTGCTGTTTYGGTATGGATAACTAGCATGTATTCAAAATCAGAATATCATTTACACCAGAGTCACAGGAATTTGCAGAAAATCTGACCATTGCCAGACCACTTTGATAATGTACATGTAAAGTTTAACTAATTCTTACACAGTCAAGGGTCCAGAAAGTCTTCTAATCATAATTTTGTGAAGCAAACAGAAAAGCATGAATAGAAAAGCTGTATACCCGACAGAAAGAGATTGAGTACTGAAGAAAAAAAGCCTTAATTGAATGATTCATGTCCCTGACATGAATCCCTGGATTCRTGTGAAGAGAAGTGCACTGTAGGATATAGAAGATATCTTTTTTCCTTACCAGCAAAGTTAGGAAAAAAAAAAAGKGTCTTTGCTTCTAAAGGCTTGTATCTATAACTTACAAAACCAAATAAAATCTTAATTCTATTTTATGTGAGTTTTAGGTAACCTTCATTAAGTCAACATTTTCTTTGTTACAAAAGTTAATCTCTTCAGTTGAAAGATCTTTTTGTAATGACTATTCTGTAAAAAATTCATGAGCAGTCCTTAAAATTGACACTGGGACCTCTCCCTTCTTCTCTATGGAGACTGTACTAACCACAAAGTTGTGCTTCCTCTGATCCTTCTATTCCCTTTCATTTTCTAAAGTTTCTCAACATTAGTGATGAACAGAGGAGATTTCTTTAAGAATGGTGTCTAGACTGTGAGTCTAAATGGAACTTGTTCAGAAACTTGATTCCCTTATGATCCCCATGGTGGGACAGCCAATGCCTGCCACCAGAGACACACAGACTGACACAGCACAGACAGAATTCTAAGCCTATCAACTGAGCCAGAGCTTTAGTTATTAATATGGCCTCAACCTTGTGAATCTTCTCACACTTACTCTCCTTCCAGTCAGCTGGAACTCTTACTTTGGTGAAGATGCCTCTTGGTGGTCCAGAACTATGGGATTTGTGTCACATCTTTTACCCCCATACTTGGGGCATGACTCCTTTTTGCATTTTATGCTGAAACTTRTCACTTAGTTCGCAGCGCATAATACAGAATTGGGTGACAGTCCAAGCAGCAGATGCTTGAAACCTAAGTGATGTCATCATTCTCTGTGGTACCCATACACAAGTCTCTTATTAAAGTCACCATAAAATCAGAAAATTTACAGTTTCATAAGTACCAATCTTTAGTTAAAAAATGCATCTAGTCTGAACTAAATTTAAAATAACAATCGATTTCTTTTGACATAAAATAGAAAGCAAAAGAGAAACAGAAAACAACAGAAAAAAAATTATGAAATATTTTCTTCCCTCCTCTTGCAAAAAGAAAACTGAATAAGGATGACTTTATTTAAACTTTGCYGTGTAATTGTAACCAAGGGACAGGAATATATGCATAATAACTTTSACCTGGATATYTGAATAGCAGACCAGACAGCTACCRAAATACMTGAAAAGTTTTACCACATGAATAGCTTGTGCTTCCTAAATGCTGTCACTCAAAAGGCTTTTGGCATCTCTTCAGAGCCCTCTYATTTACTTCCTTTATGCAGGAGTAAACTTAGATTTCATCATACTTCCATAGTGAAAATAACCACACCATTCAGATTTTAACATATTCCTTGTCCTCTAACAAAACATATAATCAAAATTATATTAACTTAGAAAAGGAATTACCTATGTTCATKACTTTCATGAGTGCATTTAATTTTTACTATTTTTATAGCAATGTACTAAAATTATTTTTATGACACATCTGAGGAATTGCAGATGTTATTCAAGTATTTACCAGCATTTTTGTGATTTTATATTTGATTAATCAGAATTATTTATTAATTTMTTTCATCTCTAAACATTCCATATAAACAATCACAAAACTTTCCAATTCTTACCSGTTAATTAGACTTGCACATAAGCATTTGGGTAACCTAGCTAAATAATCACTGTAAAATCTCAAGTAAACCTCGGTAATTCATTTTAATATATTTTTAAATTTAAAAACCTTTGACAGGGAGAACAATTTTGTTTTATATGCTATTTGAACGAACAAAACATCTAAAAAGGAAATATGAATCGTAGTATCATTCMCAATAACTTGCTGTTTAATTGAAAGAATCCAAACATTTGTGGAAACTTTTTTTAATTGAGCTGTCTCTTAATCCAAATTTCAGCATGGCGATCCCAACCATTTCTTGTATCATTTTTAATGCCTGCATATTTTAACCTTRCCTAAAGCTAAACCTGCAGTCTGCATGTATGCCCTATCTCCCTTCACTTAGCAATTTTTTTGCTGGGTGATTGTCAAGTGTTAAACAAATCAAAGAAAAAAAGCAAGTCTTAAAGATAATTAAGACCCTTACAAGTTTCAAGGATGGAGATCTAAGTTAATAACCCCAGGGTTATTAATAGGATAGGAGATGGCTGGGCTATTCAGCATTCAGGGAGCTGCAGACTAAGCACAGCTCTCTTGTTTCTCAGGCAAAGAGGGTAATAAGGGAAATAGGGAAGTGAGGGTTGCAGTTGAAATTGGTGACCTTAGAGTAAAAAGAAAACAAGATTTCYAGAGGAGAGCTGGCTTTATTAGTTCTACCTCCTTAAGCATCATTTTCTGCTAGTTGGCAGACTATGTAACTTYTCTGTGATCCCAGTTTCATCAGATTCCTAGGAATTTAGATAAAAGAAAGAAACAAAAGAAAACAAAGAAATCCATATAAATTCAAAGAAAAATGTGCATAGTTTTACAGCAAAGGAATTTACTTACAGGAGAGCAACACTATTTAAGAGTAATGACAATTTATATTTCTGGAAGTTTAATGSACTGTGCACATTCAATGGATATTTGAACCCAGTTGCATGGAAGTGTCTTCATAAAGGTTCAGGGCTACAGGCTTCAAAGGGGTATGCTTGCCYTTAAAAGTTCTGTGTTAGAACTTACTCTGTATTTTTTATTAAACTCCTCATAAATTGTTGAGGTTATAAGAAAAACCTATAAAATCTTCAGTTGGATTACCCCACTCTGACACAATAGGTTAAAACCAAATCCCACTTTCTTCACATATATTGATATTTATACAATATTTAAGATATTTCTCAACGTATGCCACTCTTCTTTTTTTTTTTTTTTTTTTAAGCAGAAGACGGCATACGAGATGTGAAAGTGACTGGAGTTCAGACGTGTGCTCTTCCGATATTTCTCGACGTATGCCCCTCTTCTTTTTTTTTTTTTTTTAATTAAGCCCTTTTACCCCTTGTAAAATGTCAATTTTGAGCAAAATATCAAATATGTGCAAAATGCAGTAGAGGCAGCAAATTACTGAATCTAGAACCATCTGGTAGATCACACTGAAGCACATGGTTGTATAAAAAAGAAATTAAACCAGGAAAATATAATATTACAAATTATTGGCATCCTTGGTCACTTCTTTCTAATGTGGATATAGTCAAAAGTAAAAAAAAGGCACTTTTTTTTTTCATCTAACAGATATGTTATGTATTGAAAAAATGGTAATGATTATATTTGATCCTTTCTGGTAACTTCCTAACTTCTAAAAAGCTGCTTCACTGTCTTAGTGAGGATAAAGCAGTTGCTGTGGTACCAACAGAACTTATGATCACCCATTACCTGTTATTAGTATACCAACTGCTCTTGCAAGATTTCAAAAAAATGTCATTATAACTTAAAATGATGAGTTGTGAACTGTATGCCTATACTTGGAAAAAAGAAGAAAATCAGGGTCCTTAATTGTGGGACTGCGTATGGTTCTGTCCTGTTCATTATAAAGGAAAGCAGCTATATATGTAAAAGATCACAGTATGATCAAACAGCAAGTTATTCCATAAAGCTACTGTAAATCGATAAAACATTCTCTAAAGGTATAAAAAATGAGCTGACAAAGAAGTTTAACATGGAAACACAGYTAAAAACGGTCTTTCTCAAAAGATGAATGCTCTCATTGCTTCATGTTTTCATGAGGTATGCAACCTTACCATCATACCAGACTGAACTAAATGTTACAGYATGGGGGTTGGAGTACCACAGTGTTACTGGACAAAAAGCTGTAGAAAGTGTGTTCATACTTTTTTTTTTTTTTTGAAACTGTTATTACAATGATCCCATGCAAGACTGAAGACCTACTTCAGTGACATTCATACAAATCCTCAGAACCAATCCCGATACTGATTTGCCTGTGAACCTGTACCCAAATGCAAACCCCCAAATTACTAAGTAGCCACAACTCCATCACATAGTTGATACAGAAACAAAGAAGAAACACTGATAGAGCATACACATTTATGGACTTCTACTAATTTGTTCCTCTCTTCTTTCTCTTTATTCTRTCCCCTGATTACAAGTAGTCACGTAAATTTGTGACAATTCGAACACATACCCGAGGAACTTATATATAGCACCACTGTTCACTCTTTAAAGCAGAGAAATAGATATAGTAGGTAAGCCAGSCTTTCCTTTTCCTGAAACTGTCCCACTAATCAAAAGGTATTAACTTATTAGGCTGATGCCATAATGCTCCAATTAATATTTCTTTTGAAGATGCTCTGGTACTTTAAACTGACATATTTCAGAATGTTTCAGGAAAAAAAAAAAAGAAAAAAAAATACCTATCATATAGTCATAAATTATACATCACTGTTATCTGAATAGGAGATAATTGCAATAAATAGTTAATACTGAATGACAGCTAAGCAACTTTTCTTGTCTATGTCTTAGTTGTAATACATGTAGCCAACACTTAAATAAATTGCAGTCTTAGATACTGCATTTATTTACAGCTCCCAAACTGTTCCAAGCAAGGTTAAATATTTTTYCTATCTGTTCCTGTACTTTATACCATTATGTTTTATGATACTGTAAATATTCCTGTGCCATGGGTGACTATTTCACTATCTGGTTTTAAGACTGAAATTCTCTTAATCTCAAGCAGGGTAAATCTGCTGTGATAGCCTCAAATGACCTGAAAAGTTTTTTCAGTACTGAGCTGTGTAAATTAGCCTTATGGAACTACTAAAGTTACAGCATCATCCCTGGACTGCCCTGAAGGTATCAGAATTTCTGTAGTGCTGTGATTTCACTCTAGGCAAACCAGAAAGGTCCCAGAACAAAGCCTCTAATTATCTTCCTTAATTCCTACGCTTGGGAAACATTCATCTTGCCATATCTGGGGTGTTATGATAAATTTATAGCATTCCAGACCTCTCAGCCATGAGAAAGTAACAGGAAGAGAGGAAAAATCTTGTGTGCTCTCAGGAAATATTTCTGTCTGTGAAACAGTATTTTGAAAAGCTGGTTCTTATACTTTGAGTAGYTAGCACATGGTAGTGTCTATAAATGCTTATACATCTAGAGAAATAAGTGATGTTAAATGACTCAAGTTACTATTTAAAAGAGTGTAAAAACCCCAAAAGCAACACCTGCAGATGTGGGGTTTTTTGAAACTTTGAGAAAATAGAAACCCCTCAGGTCAACACAGCTTTTTGAAACAAGTTTCTTTGCACGAAGGAACTGCTTTCCCCATGTGGTCACTCACCAATATTTATGAGGGAAGGTCACTTGGAATGCCACCAGCAGATGAAAAAACAGGAGGAAAGGAGGGGTTTTCTGTCTTCACTGAGCTGGGTGATTCTGCCAAAGTGATAGCCGACATTGACATTACACAAGGGAAAGGCTGGCGTAGTCTCACAGTCCCAGCTCTGCTGCAGAAACAAAACAAAACAAAACCAGAAAYAAAAACATATGTGTATACTTTTCAAATAAGAGTAATGTCAAAACATTAAAAGTCTGATCTCTGCAATATAAATGACACTTTATTYTTGGTTTTGAAATAGCTATCTTGAATGTACTTTAAAAATAAAATGTAACAAGACCCCTTATGAAATCAAATGTTCTTCTATGAAATTAATCAATCATTTTTAGGGTTTAGTGGAAAGAAATGCCCATAAAAATCTTATGTGCTCAGCTTGTGGTAGAAGGCAGATAAAAATTATAATTCTGATAAAAATGAGGAAAAGATGAGATTTGAAGATGGCACGCAGAAYACATGGCAGGGAATGACAGGAAATTTTATAGGTGAACATGGCTTGCGGAAAACTTAAGGGAAAATTGAAGGATTAATGAAAGGTTTCCATTTAATTTTTTTATTTATTTCATTTTCTTAGCATCTGTGTGAATTTTTACCTATACGTCTTATACGTCCTAAAAGAAAAAACTGTGATGAATAAATAAACAGCTCTAGAAATCTTCAATAGGGTCCTTTACCTTGCAGGGAATATTATCACTGGCTTTTGATACAATTTCTGCTGCAGGGAAAGACTTTCAAAGCTCAGAATGCTGAAGTATTGCCAGGCACTCAAAGACCCCCTGCTGTGCGCGTCAAACTAAGAAATCTCTCTGAACTTGTCGAATTAAAAGTCATCTCTCTCTCTCTGCAACCCCTGCATGAGCTGGGAAGCTCTGTCCTCATTTTTTTAGGCCTTCCATGATAAACAAATGGAGCCTGAAGCATCTTTATTCTTTTCAGGCACATAATTAAAATTCTTTTAAAAATGTAATTGAAGGCAATGAATTTCAAAAGGAGGTTCTAGTTAACAACAAGGCTAGAACAGTTTCAGTAGGCCATACTACTTTACCATTCAATTTTCTTTCAAAGGTAAAAGCAAAACAGCTTGTTTATGATTCTGGGTGTATTTATTTCCTTTTTTCTTTTTTTTTTTCTTTTTTTTTATTTTTTGTTCGTACATCAATAGTTTGCACCAAACCTAAACATCTCAGCAGGATTTATGCTTTCTGGAATGTCATAAGACTTAATTACTGAAAGAGCAAAGAGAAGTAAACTATCAAAATATGAATAAAGCAGAAAGTATTCTTGATTTCTCAAAATCATTATTTGTATATCCCCTAAAAACACAAAATATACTTATTGAATTATTTGTATGTTCTTGGCAACCCTCTTTCATTAACTGTAAATACTGACAAYCGTGCAAATTTTTTAAAAATCTGATAATGCACAGAATGGTAATTTTCTGTGGTGACTGTTCCTGTAAAACATTATAATGACTCGTTACAATGTATGTTTGATGTTGCCAAGAAAASAGCAAGTGCTGATATAATTAATGATTTCAAATGAATATAAAAGGACTGAAAAATCTATCTCCCTGGATTTGAATCCCATGGATTATCACACAAAATTAACTTAAAGGAGGTGGGAGACAAGACAGTGTTTCAGAAAGTCATCTCTAAGGTGACTTCCTGGAGAGATTAAAATCTAAACCAATTTTTTGGTTTTTTTTGGTTTAGTATCTCTTTTGGAGTGACTTTCAGTACCCCTCTCCGTTGAAAGCAAAAAGAWTCTGTTTTCACCTGTTTCCTCCATGCTGTGTTTTTAAATCTGGTACTTCTGGCTATAAATGACCATATGAAATGTATTTTTTTAGAGCTTTTCCCTAGAGAAACTAGAGATGGAGATGTTTTAAGAAACRTTATTTACAGTTCTTCTAGCACTAAAAAAAGCCAAAAAAGGTGTAGCAAGGAAGCACTACYCCCACAACTTCTGGGTAGAACTCTGCCTCTGATAGTTATGATGCCTCTGGGAGACCTGAGACAACACAGCTAACAAAGCTGCTTTTCATCCTTGGATGGGGGAAGCACAGTATGTGTTCTGCATGGGTCAACAACTGCTCTGACTGGCAGAGAGGTAGAAAAAGGACCCAGTCAGCTCAACTGGAAACAGGCAATGACAAAGCAGATCTAGCAGGAGCAAACTAGGGCTTTGACTACACCTTCAAGTAGTACCTCTTGAAGTCAGATAYTATTTCTATCCGAGGTTTTTTGGGTTTTGTTTTTGCTTTATGTAAGGTGCAGCATAGGGTACAGCCCATTCCAGAGGCCATGCTGAAYAGGCAATACAGAGAACAATGGACCAAGGCTGACCCTCTCTATTTTCTCACATTCCATCAGCAGGTTTGAAACACTCACATTCCCGCATGCCTTCACTTCACACCCAGAACCTGTAACATACAACTTGCACAGATTGCACAGAGCCCATCCATTATGCTCCAATCTGGACTAAATTCATAGCAAATAATGGTCATATCTTAGAACCAGTAAGAACCAYACTGGCACAAGAGCAGCATGATCAAAGGCTACTAATATATTTCTACCAGTGTATTGTTTACATGGGTGCAGACTTACCATTACAAACAACCAAAAGAATAAGGCAGTCCCTACTACGCCTTGTACCCTTATTACAAAAAAGTGAACTCTTCTTAGCCTTCCCTTCAGGAAACTAGGGAGATTTATGACAGTGTATTTATCATGTTTAATTGTATACAGTATCTTAATTGCCATGCAATCAACAGAAAGCACAGGAGTAATCATCAAGAAAGATGAATGAACAAAAATCATTAAATTTTAAAAATGTAGGCAAATTAGTATTTTCAAACTTTGTTTCTGCTGCAATACTGAATTAATGAAAGCACTGTGAATACAAAAAGGAACWCATCTTTCACCACAATTTGTTCTGYAGAATGTGAAGGACATTGGAAAAAACAACACAAGGAACAAAAACTACACCAAAGAGACAGTATCTGATATTTAAGAAAAAAACCCAGTGTGATCCAGYATGAGTATTTAAAATCTGTTTGCAGAATGAGTAAAGGTTCCTTTAAGTTCACTGAGCACTCACTGTAAAGTTTAGGGAAAATCAGTAGCTTAGAAAAAAGTGGCTACTGAAATACGAGTCACRTTTGTGAACAAAAGTGATCAAAGTCTACTTGACTGCTGCAGTGTCTTCAGTTTATCCCACTGGAGTACACATTACTTGATTGAAAGGTGTGTGAATATAAGGCACCCAGGTCTATCTACTGTCACTGGGCCTGAAATTCTGATTTGCTACGTCTGACTTCCTGTATTGATTTCCTTTTCCTAAAAAGAAGTTGAAATAAWTTTTATAAAACTTGGGAACACAAATGTTTACATTTACATTCACAATACGATTAATTCCTTCTTCTCCTCTGCCAAGTTAAAATTATTTAAAAAGCTGTGATAAATTAAAAATTATTCAAACTTTGTTCCCACTCATATACTGCTACTATGACAGTGGTGTTATACAGACATATAGTACATTCTTACATATCTTGAAGATTTCAGACACCTGTTTCAGTGGAGAAAAAAAAAATTGCTTTTTACATAATTTTCAAATAAGAGGTTAATGCAAAAAATTTATTTCTTCAAATGACACTTGTTGCTTATGAACCCCTACCTCTTATATGCTATGTAACTAATATCTAACTTGGGCAGAAAATTAGGATACCTAGAGTAAATCTCTCCAAGATACAGTTCTGATCCAGCAGCTCAGTGTTTTGTAGACAAAACTGTTGGCAGATGTTGCCTTAATTTGGTAAGAGGAAGTGCTATTTCAGAAGAGGGAGTAAGTGACTATAAACCCAATTATGACTTCAATGAGAAGAGCAAGGCAGAATATTTCAGCTGTTCTCTCTTTTCTCCAAAATAGACTGATTTCCATATCCTAAGAGAATTTTCCAAACACTGTAAAAATTATCATGCATCAGAATTTAAAGTTTTTGGAGACTGGAATGCTCCTCTGTTTTATTCCTGTGTCTTGATTCTTTAGATTAATACAGATATGTGGCTTGTAGACTGTACTGTTCAGCCATATATTCTTTAATTACAAAAAACCCAACTTTATATGATAGAYGTAAAGCAAAGATTAAAACAGAACAGTGAGGAATTCCTTAGTAAAATTTGCTATCAAATGACAAGCTGTATAGATCTCCCACATCAATATGGATTTTAGTGTTCTGTATGAGGTAGTAATCACACAAAAATTATATATATATATATATATTCAAGAAGTATTTTGCTTTGCTTTTTTCTATCATTTCTTGGATGTGGGCAACAAACAWCTGAAACATTAGAAATTATCTGAAGTACTTGAAAATTGAAATTAGCATTTATTTGCATGATATATTAGTAGGTGCTAATGAGRAGAACAGTTAATTAATAAAATACACCCTAGATTAATTACTATGCACCTAATCCAGCTACTAGGCTCAAGGTCTTACAAATAAGTTTAAAGTAGGAAAGGGGAAAGTTACTTCTTTTCTGACAATTTTGTTTGTATATAAAATTGCGGTATTGAAGGCAACTATTAATGATATGAAGGAAAACAGTGAAATCTTCCTGATGATTTTATAGAGGACCTATTAAGCAAGCATTTCTTCAGAAGGAGGTGTAAATTATAGAGTACAGAAAGTCTGGTTATCTTGTTGCTGCAAAACCAAAGAAAAACTGATGACACTTGGCAGATAAACCTGTGTCAGTGTAACTCATTCCTATCATATCTTTATGTAYTTAATGCTTTCTTTGGGTTGAATTATCCTTCCCTATCAGTCRTGTAGGAGCCTTGTGACCCTTAATTCCTGCTGCTGTACTGTACCCAAGAGTTTGAGAATGGGGTAAGAACGGGCCCACTTCAGTTTGCCTGCAGAATTTTCAAGCCTTTGAAAAAGGCCAAATTAACATTGTTATAAGTCTGAGTCACATGTAACTGAAATCTCCTCTGTTTATATAAATGTTCTTTAAATGTTAAAAATCAATTGTAAAAGATTTCTGCACACCTAATYTCTACACTTCTATTAATTCTCATATTTACAATAAAGCAAAATTGGAAWACAACTTACAGAAGGAATATACAAATAATATATTTTTGTATTTTTTTCTCCTTAAAATATATTACTAAGCAGTGCTATTCTTAAAGTATATTCACAATTGCAAATCTTTTTCTCTGGATATAGTCTATTGTTGCAGTCAAATTTGGAAGTTCTTTGAAACAAATTACTCTGGCAGCTTCACCTTTATACAGTTCAGAGCAAGCCACTGATGGCACAGAGTGTATCTACCAAACTCAGTGCTGAAGAACAGAATGGGAAACTGACACAATTATGACAGGCAAACACTTTTTATCAGCACGAACTTTATGGTTACTACTGCATACTCTTAGAATTCCTTGCTACAGGCTTATCTAAATAGGATCACAATAAAAATTGTGAATTCTGAAACACCTTTCCAGACAGAATTGAGACTGGAGAAAATTATGGAGAAATTGGAGCACCTTTAAAACTATCACATTTTCTAATGCAATGCTAATATTCTTATTGAAAATATGTTAGCATAAAGAAATACTGTATGTGCCAAATTAAAGCATATAATATTTTACATTTGAATTCAGAAATGTGTGTATTTCTCAAKTTACAATTAATAAATAAAATAGATAGCCCATACAGCGCTTTCAGTGATTTTTTTTAAGCAGTTGGTTGTAAATTCAAATTTTACAGAAGTTAGATCTCAGTTSCTAAACCCCATCATCTTCACATATTACCTGGGGCTACTACACTGAAACTATTCTAATTTTGTGAAATCCAAYTGTCATGAATGTAGCAAATGAYAGATGTTTAGAAACTTCTTCATAAAAACAGGTAAGTCCCAGAGACTCAACAAAGAATAAAATTAATAGGTTCTAATCTTGAACTTGCTGTATAATGCATTTATGCATATGCTTTGCTTTAAGGACTGGATATTTAATACATTAGATCTTACACACTCACCAACTAGATGCATAGGACATATATTTATAATGCTATATCCTGTAAAATTAGGCTTCTTACAGCTTCTTGTATCACTTAGGGTATTTTTTTTTATTCTAAATACAAAATGTTCATATTGGAGTGAAAGATAACTTCTGGGATTTAAATCAATTTTTAATGGTACCCAGGGAATAAACATAGAGTAGAACTATTGTATCTGCTCTCAAAAATGCTGCAAGCTGATTATGTTGTTTAGGGGCTTAGGTGATAGAACAGATTTTAATGTAAATAAACTGCTTAGTCACTACTTAGTCACTAAGTACATAARACTGGCTGCAGTATGAGTGGATTAGTTACAAGCACAAGTTGAAATCAATCACAGATTTTGGTAAACACATTTTCTTTTTAGAGTATTTCCACAAACTAACTTACTCAGATTTACATATGCTAGAGATGCTCACTGGCACTATTTTGGCATTTATTTTGTTTTCATTTCCATTTGCCACTTTATTTTAGGTATGCATATGCAGCATATTATATGCAGATTATATGGCAGCATATAATTTATTGATACATTATAACTGTAATGTGCTTGTCACAACTTCATGCTATGTTGTATGCGGTAATTGGAAACAAACCTCATACAGAGCGAGGTTCAAGTCAAAACTTTCTTTATAAGGGTTGGAAAGAGTTCTATGATCCATGATGAATGGATGCACATAAAATGGATGTTCTACAGGACTCAGTGTGCATTGCTCAGGTACCAGCGTGGGATTAGCCTTGAGCCTCAGCTCACCCATTAGCCACACATCATGTGGTTGGCATCCAGTTCTTTTTCAAAATGCAGTCCTTCAAATAATCTTTCATTCTAGGGAGCACACAAAACTTTACCTAATTTTCTAAATAAAGCAGATTAAATCTAAACACTATATTATTATAAACTAGAGTACATATTTTTGTTTATTTTTGTTTTTCTAATGTCAACAGATGTAGCAGGGATTGTGAAACAGAACCATTGATAAGCTTGTTGTTTAAAGAATAATTCAGTGGTATGTACCTCCATAACTGTAATATATTAGGAAACCTACTATAATTTTATTTACGGTTTTTAGATGAAACTATGAAAGACACAAGACTTCAACAAATATTGAAGTAAAAAGGATTTAAGGACATTAAAAAAAACCAAACCAAAAAAACCCCAAAACATAAAAAAAAAAAGCCAAAGGAGATTTTCATAGATGCCATTTGCCATTTTCTGTTATGAAAATCTGACAGATTCTAAATGAGCTAAATAGTCTTATTTTTGAACCATAAGCGTGATGGATTTGATTGCGGCTTCAGAGAAAGTTGAAAATGGGAGTGCAGAGGAGAATTATGATCTAGAGAAGAATCTGGCCAGAGTCTGAAGGAAGATTTCTAGAGCAACTCTAAATGAGGTGGACCTTCTGTAAAACCTTAATGAGTTGGGTAAAATGCAGTGTATCARTGYAGGTYGCTTATGCAAGCTCYTAATTTTCAACAGGTATAAACCATGAAAGTTCTTACAGGAAGTGCTTTATGAGTTAGTCAACTACATTAACAGCACATAACTAACTGAAATCAAATGTAGAAATGCAAAATTCAGTCATGCACATATGAACTAAACAAACAGAATGTTTGTATTAAGCATTGTGTTTATGAACTGAAATGGCTGAAARTATTTATTCTGTTTTGCCTTCCCAAATGTAATCTAAGAAGGAATATAATCACTAGCCATAGTGGTAGACAAAAGCTGTGGAAGAAACTAAGTTCAGGATGTGAGAATAAATGTATATAACTGGCMATAAATAGCACAGGTGAAGATTCAGAGGAAATCCAAACTGAGTTGCTCTGGAATATTAATGCATTCTTCAATACTGGAAACTAATCCAGACCAGCGAGATCCATTTATAGAATGTCATTTCCTGAGACAGAAGMTGCTTTCTTAAAGAAAAAGACAGCAGAAAAAAACACATTAGAGACACCCTAAAAAGACTCATTTTCAAAGGCACCAGACATATGTTTTTATTTCTATAATATAATATTTAYATAATATTTCTATTTATAGTATTAGGCATCATAGACGCTTCTACATCAAGTTTCAATCCCTTCAACAGGCTGAYTTAGACTGAGATATCAACTATTATTCTTCTGAGTATTACACTGTGCTCTTTATAGCTAGCAGCATGTTTTTTTTACATCATATTTCTTCACTCAGATCGCTTATTTTCCTTACAACTTCCTGAAGTTTATCTTGATCCTAATTTGGTTTTTTTCATGAAGTTGATTGTGTAAGGGGTGGTGTGCTACATTCTATGCCAAGAGCAGAAAAACATGTAATTTTACRGCTGCTTCTTTGTTCTAGGGAACAAATATTTTGCACTAGCAGGTTACATTCTCCTTTTTTCAGGTTCGTGAATCGGGGCAGGGCTATTAGGATAAAATGGCCTCAAAGAGGAGAGACTACCACCCTAAGAAACCTGCAATAGACTTCCCTATTTTCTAATCTTGATTAGAAGATAAGCAACTATGGCAACCTAAGATTTTGTACAATATAAAGGTAAACAAACTTTGCTAGTAATTAATCTCTATGAACTAGAAAAATCTGGAATATTTCACTTATTCCAAAATGAAAATATTAAAGTATTGTCAAACTACTATTTGCTCATTTTCCCTCTTCATCTCATCATACTAAACCTTTAAATCCACATGAATTTAGAAAAATTCTCCCTATTCTGAACTACTGGAATCAGAGCTTAATTATTAGAGATACGTACTATTCTAGTATTTTTTTTTTTTTCTTTCCAGTTCTTATTATAGGATCTGGAATTGAAATTCCAAGTTTTCTTAGGAGCAAGTAATGTAAGAACAAATTTACAATCTCAGTAAATTGCTGGGTCTTTTTCAGCAGGAATGAGTTCTTTCTCCAGTTTACATTCAAGCTGAGTGCAGTAGTTKGAAAAGTTGCACTCTCTCACAGTCACAATTCCCACTTCACTATCTCACTTCACAAAATTATTTTAGACTTAGGACTTGGCCTTTGTGTATTCCAGGATACAGCAATGTGTCTGTGATTTAGTGTCTAYTGGCCTGTGTTTCACTTTGTAATATTTCTTTGCTGCTTGTCTAAAAGAATATGTGCTTAACTGCATTTCACCACACCAATAAAAAATAAGGAATATAAAAACATGTCCAGATGTGCCTGAAAATCTTATGAAAACAGAAGGCAATASTGTGTCTAACTGCCAAAGTCACCTCATCACTTGCATTCACAGCATCAGAAGTACAGAACTGTTAGGGCTGGAAAAGACCTTTACGATCATGAAGTCCAACCTTCAGCCTGGAAACACAACCACCACGTTCACCATCAAACTGTGTACTCATGTGCTGCATCCACAGTTTTTCTGAACACTTCTAAGGATTATGACTCTACCTCTTCCCTGGGCAGTCTGTCCCAATGCTTTACAACTCTTCCTGTGAAAAAAATAATCCTATTCTAAAAAATACCCAATCTATCTTCCCTGGTGCAACTTGATGACATTTTTCCTTATCTCATCACTTGTTACCTGGGAGAAGACACGGACCCCCACCACACTACAACCTCACTTCAGGTAGTTGTAGAGAGYRATAAGGTCTTCCTTGAGCCTCCTTTTCTCCAGGTGAAACACAATTTAGGGGACCTGGCCTTACTGAATCTCATACAATTGACCTTGGYCCATTGATCCAACCTGTCCAGATCCTTTTGTAGAGCACTTCCACCATCCAGTAGATGAACGCTCCCAACTCAGTGCTGTCCATGAAGAGGAATAACTGCTACCTCTTAGTTAAACATTCTCATTCAGCACAGCAATAACCATGGAAGATGTCAATTCATGTGATACAAATTACTGTAAAATTACAAGTCTTGAACAAAACCCCAAGTTAATAATTTTCAACATCTGCTTTTCTTTTGACTAGCACAGATTTGAAAATTTATATCTCATTATTAAAATAAGTATAAAGAGTATTTTAAAGTAGTCTCTGCTGGTTGAGATTTTCTTTCATGAATTAGAGACAGCCAAAAGATGGCATCAGGATGGAACACTGGGGATTATAARAAGAATTTGATTTTGACACAGAATATTGTATTTTTGAAGCACCCCAGGTGCTGCTTACATACAGATGTCTGAGTACAGTGCTCGTTTTGCATAACCTCAATCAAGATTTTATACATTTATTTATTTAACCAATACAAGTATCAGAGAACCTAGTTCAARTATCACATCCCTTGAATGTCAATACAGGAAATAAGAAAGTACATAGACCAATTTATGTGAGAACTCTATACATTCTAGTGGTGTTTTTTTCTTAGTTTCTTGCATTCTAGCTATTAAATATCTGATATTCCTGTCTCCTTTTTCACAGCTGATGTTGAAATATCTTTCTGTGCAGTGCTGCAGCAAGGAAGTTCTYCTTAAAGCAGTAAAAACTATTTGGTTTTTATGGAGAAAGAAAGAAAATTGGAAAACAAGATTACAGAAAGAGACTGCCAGAAAGTCACATATGTCTGTCAGTAAACTGCAAAATATATCTAATCACTACAATTCTTATTTTGAAAGGAGAAAAGTTCCACATACAAACTGAGACAAACATCCATGTTAGCAGTGCTTTCTTTTTCTGAAGTTTTAGAATAAGATAAGTATTTTCAAGAAAAAACCCATTTAACTCTATGATGTRTGTGCATATAATTAAAATACTTCAGGTCAGAAAATAAAGAGCTGAATTCAACTTTAATGAAAACTGGAATGTTTAAGACTGTTTTACAGAATTGTATATATATATCCATACTTAGAGAGTTAAGGCCCAAAACATTGCAGTGTTTCAATCTGTCTCATTTATATTTTTATTTTTTGCTTTTCCTCACAGCTTGACTATACATCACAGCCCTCAACCAAGGAAGRAACTGGCACAGTGTACTGTTTCAACCTAATGACTAGGTTATACATGAGCRAGGTAGTGTTAAGAACAAATTACAGAACAAAATGCTGAAAATACAAGAAGGTCCTTATGATTTATATGATTTATTACACAGAGATCATTAAGTTCAATTCCATACCATACATGCAGCTCTGTGACTAATTCGTATGTACATCTCTATACTAAGGAAAATACTGCAAGGTTTTTTATTAACATTATAATTTTATACAGTTTCTTGAACTACTTTTTCTTTTTATCTTTTTCATGAAAATGGATTACTCATTTTAATAAAATAACATATGCATAGAAGCTTAATAATATTATTTCTTTCTTAATTCAATGAACGATAAGACGTGCTTACATATGTTGAATCAGGACAATTGCACTTCAGCACAGAAARAAAACTCCGTATTTTGAAGACAATGTAAATGGGGTAAAACCCAAGAATTATTTGCATAAATACTCTAAATAATTCTTCTGAATAACTAGTGCACACACAATAATCCAGATCCTTTACAACATGCTACAGATATTGATGATGAAATTAAGATTACTGAATTCTTCAGCCAGCTACACATACAGCTTGATCACTATTTCTTATATGGAAAAGAACCCCAAACTGTTTTTTTCTAGTGTATTCAGAAGATGAGAACTTTCAAGCTATTTCCTGGGTTTTCATTTGTAAATATGGTGGTGGATCCCACACCTTTAATGCACAATAGATTTACACAGAAACACTTTCTATGACTTCATAGGGTGTTTAAAGAATAGAGCTCACAGTTTAATCAATGAGATCAGCCATGAGTTCTTCTAGCCAAGTACAAAACCATCTGTAACCATGTGTTACCACACAGGGTATCAGTCTGTCCCTCTTGTTGATGAACTCAGATTGAAAAACTTTTTCCTAAAAATGGCAACTTAAGATCTAGGCAAACTTGCACTTAGTCATTTTCTATTAAATTATTATCAAAATTATCAGAAAATTACTAAAAAATACTCGGTCTATCTAGCACGTGGTACACACCTCCTAAGAGCAACACACACCAAAATGTATTTCAAATTCATGACATTCTCTTTCAWACAAAATCTTCTGTACATAATTCCACATAATATAACACATCTGCCAGTTTTCACTGGATTTCTAACTTCTCCAATTTACTCTTCTTACYACAGCCTGTGAGGTTTAGGAGTACTCACAGCCAGAGAGACAGCTGTGAGATTAGCACTGTAACCCATGAAAAGCAACTCAGAAGCAATTGCTTCTGAATTTTACAGCTGCACTGAAATGGAACCAAAACACAGGTACCCGTAAACTAACTTGCTTATTAAAATAAATACAGACAGAAATGAAAGACAGACATGAAAGACAGAAATGAAAGAGCTCTAGTAACTTTTACATCAAATTATATATATATATATATATAGATATATATATGATTAGTAGTACTCTCATTTCCTCTGACTGCAATTTATTATATGCATGCCTAAATATTACAGAATWGGAATGAACTAGGTTGGAAAAGACCTTTGAGATCATCAAGTGTAATCTATTARTATTTCAAAGCAGAAATGCAAGCGTATTTCTAACAGCAAATTTTACTAATTACTAAATAAATGATTAGATTTAAAACTATTATCATGTAGAGGAAATGTGAAACTTTGTTCTGAAAAGCTTTCCAAGACCCAGGGTTGAATTTAACAACTGATAAAGCATGGTATTAGATATGTTCTTCTAAGATGATATAGTTTCAAAATCAGCACCATKAAAAAAATAATAAAARGATGGCTTTTTTACATGTAGGTGAKAAAYGTTCCTTTGTAAGTTAAATCTGATTTTCTAAGGGTAATAAAAAATATTTAACATCCAACTTACATATTTATATATGGATACAAATACAAAAAAAATGCATGCATATGCATGCAAGTAAAATGCCAATAATTCTTTTGAATATGGCTGTGTATTYAATATTCTGCACAGCATTTGAGTGMTCCTTTCATAGTTTGTCCTTGTGATAACTATAGGGCCTGTACATCCATATGGTAGTCCTGGTGCACAGCTCATGGACAGAGATCTGTCTTTTTTTTCTTTAGCTCAAAGATCACTTGGAAACTTCCAAATCTATTTTGGTTCTCCAAAAGTTTCCCTTTGAAAGCTTCTTTTTTTACCTGAGTATAGTTTATAAAACAAAATCTTTCACAGGAAATCATTATTTATAGTGGTTTCTTTTAATCCTGATTAGATGTGAACACAACCAAGGTGAAATACTTTGCAAAGTAACTGAACCAAAACAGTGTATGYCTGATTGGGCAAGAATTGGAGAATGGCAACACAGGGAACTTTGTGRTTGATGTCTAATATAGGCTGCCAGATAAGAATGATTACTGATGAAGCCTTCCTGCTCCAGCTATAGGAGTCATCAGGCTCAAAGGTTCTCTTCCTGCTGGGGGACTTCAACCACCTCAACCTCCTCTGAAAAAGTAGTACAGCTAGCTGTAGTGGGGTGGGAAGCAGCCCTGCTAAGAAGGACTTGAGGGTTCTGATGGATGAAAAGCTGTAGATAAGCCAGCAATGTGGACTTGCACTTTCAGAAAGCAAATGATATCCTGGGCTGCATCAAAAGGAGCGTGAGCAGCTGGTTAAGGGAAGTAATTGTGCCCCTCTACTCTGCCCWCGTGTGAGACCACATGGAATGCTGCATCCAGCTCACAAAAGAAGAGGCAGGGGAAGACCACAAAAATGATCCAAGGGAAGGAGCACTTCCCCTAAGAGGACAGGCTGAGAGAATTGGGGTTGTTCAGCCTGAAGAAGAAGAGACCTCATGGCAACTTCCCAGTATGTAAAATGAACTTATAGGAGAGCCCTTTTTTCAAGGGCTTGTAATGAGAGGGACAAGGAGGAAATGGCTTTAAACTGTAAAAGRGCAGATTTATATTCAGTATCAGAAGCTCTTTCCTGTGACAGAGGTGAGGCACTGGAACAAGTTACCCAGAGTGGTGCTAGATGCCCATCCCTAGAACTGTTTAAGGCCAGGCTGATGGGCTTTGAGCAAACAAATCCAGCTGAAATGTCCCCGCTTGTTTTAGAGGGGTTTGGCTAGATGAATTTTAGAAGTGCCTTCCAAACCAAACTACTTCTATGATTCCATGATTTCATGAAGATTTTCAAATTAGTTTTTATGGCCTCAGGCACTACCGTAGGGTTTTTCTAATTCAGATGCCATACACTTGCTGTAACTGAAATGCATCAGACAGATTATGTCTCCCAGAACTCATACACCTGGAAACTCTAGGTCTGGAGTCTCCTYGATGGCTGTCTAGAAATTCATGCGTGATATGGAGAAAGTAATCTAGCAAAACTTAATTAATTGCCTTTTCTAATAAAATTATTAGGGAATTTTAAATGAAGTTAGGTGGTCACACAACTCAAACCAAGCAAACCCACAAAATTTACCTCACAAAAAATTAGACTGTGAACAAATTAGACCTATTGATAGAAAAAGTCAGCAGGGAATTTGGAAGTGGATTCAGACACCTAGTGAATGAGGCAGGGAGCTTTCAATACATGCTTGCCTGTTTCCATATTATTCCATAGGTATTTGTAATTGATCAAACACCATATTGTGCTTGATCTGATCTCAGTACTGTCTTTCATGTGTTTATGCTGTACACCTCAGTTTTTCCTATAGCTAAACACAGTCSTACAGCTACCCTGACAGAATGCAAGTACATTTTTGACCAAAACACTCTGTATTTTCATATAGCTGTATTTTCAGATGCAGCATTTGAAACATCAGATTTGTCCTAAACTGCATACTCAGAATTCAATTTTTCCATGACTTCAAAGATCAAATAATTCAGTGAAAAGTTTCCAATTGCAAGAGAGGAAAGGGATATGGTGAAAAGTATACATTAACATGTCATAGCTCATTGTATCATCTCAGGCATTTAATTGTAAATCAATCTACCTCAGTATATATTTTCCAATGTAAGACTTCATCARGAATTAGGTCTAAAAGCTGAGTGATTAGATTTGTTTAACATTAAGAGGAACCTTATGATTTATTAATCCTTGTTATGCTTTCCTCTACCTCAAAATATATTAATTATAAAAGAAAAGATCATATTTGATTTCAAACTACCAGACTAAGCTCAATCTTAAATTGATATGTCACCTAAGGATACACCGTATTATAGACTAATTAAAAGCAGAAGAAATTATATTCCAATGTTACAGAACAATTGCAATTGATTCACATGTCCATGTCAAATAAGCAAAAATACTGACATGTGTGTTCTACAGAAATAACRAAATATTTTTGAAGAATATGCAGAGTGACAATAAACAACATATATCRCATGTAATCATTTTTGGCTCTATAATGGTCACATTTAAAAAGATTTAAAACATTAAACTTATGTTTATTGCTTCYCATAAACATTACTGTTTTCCTTACGTCTTTTGAAAACAGTCACATACACTACTTCAAATGAATTATTTTTAAGTTTCTTAAAAATACTTGTTAGCTCTGAATATTACAGAACTATCTAAATATTTAATTGATGAAGTAATTTATTTAGCAATCATAAATTAATCAGAAATAACACAATACCTCATTAAGAATTTACTTTTGTTATTTTTTATTCAGTATTGTTCTTGAACTTTCTCCCTGGAAAATGGTATCACACGGCACTAACTCCTCACCTAATTTTTTTTCTTTTATGTCCTTTARAGTTTGCCTCTGATGTAAAAGCTATTGATGTGCATCCTACAGTCCTGTTGATAACCTATGTAGCACCTCATTAGGCCACACCATTTCTTGGCTCGCAAGAAGAGYGACATAAAGAGGATACACTGTTGTACAGTGCCTCTCTGAATGAGACCTTTAGTATGAAATAAAAAAAAATACATATTTTTTAAACTTGCCAAGTATTTGAAGGCACTGGTATGAATGAAAACACAAATGTACAGCACCTTAAGGGATTGTGGATCAAAACCCTCTTGGGGTTTGCCCTGAAGTTCTATTACCAGCCATCTCTTTTAGTTGATCTTTTCAAATATTGGAAGAACTTTTTCAACTATCTAAAAAAAATCCTGCCTTCAAAAGATCTGTAAAGACAATGTTATGTCTTCAAGTAATGAAAGAAGTTTGAAATGGTTTCATCTAACAGAATGGGTACTTTTTTGTAATGTTTTATAAAAAAGTCTATAGCACAATCCTGGTGAGAACTCTTACACTCTTTGCTATGTACAAGATGCATAAATATCAGTGCTCACATTTATAGGGACAATGCCATCACAATATGTTTAGGTGAAACTTATTTTTAGAAAAAAGTGCTTTACAGCTAAAATAACAAAAAGTAATCCTCTTTATCCATAAATGTGTTTGTGGTTCTCAACAGTCTCAATAGTAGAGATCTAAAGAGTAAAAAAGAATTTAATAAAATTCAGAACAAGTCACTTTTAGAACAAAAGAGGTGCCAGGGTGATTAACTTGTTTTGTTCATTTAGCACTGGGAATATATACAATAAAACCTCACTTGAAAATGTTTACTCAATCAAAACCATCATTAGACYATGCTTCCTGGGCAGCATGCAGAGTAAACTATTGCATACACAGTCTGCAGGTGTTGATTGGACATCTCAGTTTAAAATGGAAACAACACAAACATTCTTATMTCAAACTGCCCCCTTTATACTCTCGAAATAATGAATTCCAGAGRGACAGAGAAATACAGAAAATGTAGGATCCATTGAAAAATACAGGCTGAAAAGCAAAGAAATGGGAAAAAATAGGCAATACCAGAGTTATAAATTTTGGATTTTTGTATCAGGCTGCAACAATGAAGTTTCCCAAGCATTTGCTSTAAGTATAAATTTAAACTAGATTTTACAGGACATTGTTTCCAAATAAATACTCAGGCTTACTGTTCCAGCTATAAGCTCAACATTCCTTAATGCTGGAGAAATCCATAGAAATGGCTTGCAGAAATTTATTGACATAGAAATCAAATCCATACTTTGTTTGGTAAAGGAAGGAAAACATTATTAATGACAAAGCTCATTTGTTCCTTATCAAAGTATAACGCCAAGAATGGAATATTTCTCTCTCTCTTTGACAAGATAACCTCAATCTGCATAGAAATGGGTTTCTTTCTATGCTGCTATTATTACTGCTATGCCAAGTCCTGCACTTGGGTCAGACCAGCCCCTTGAAGCCCAACAGATGAGTGAGAATGGCTGGAAAGTGATCCAGTGGAGAAAGACCTGGTGCTGCTGGTTGGCAGCAGCTGAACCTGAGCCAGCAGCGTGTCCAAGCAGCTTAAGARGGCCAATGGCATCCTGGCTTGTATGAGAGAAAGTGTGGCCAGCAGGACCAGGGAAGTGTTTTTTTCTCCTGTACTCAGCACTGGTGCGGCCACGCCTCAASTGCTGTGTCCAGTTCTGGGCCCCTAAYTCAGGAAGCACATTGAGGTGCTGGAGCAGCTCCAGAGAAGGGAAACAAAGMTGTAAAATGGTCTGGAGCACAAGTGTTATCAGGAGTGGGTGAGGGACCTGGGGTTGTTCAGCCTGGAGAAAAGGAGGCTTGCAGGAGACCTTATGCTCTCTACAATTACCTGAAAGGAGGGGTAGTGATGTGGGTGTCAGTCTTTTCTACCAGGTAACAACAAGACAGGATAAGAGGAAATGGTCTCAATTTGCATCAGGAGAGGATTAGAACAGATAAAAGGAAAAAATGCTTCACTAAAAGGGTGATTAAGCATTGGAACAGTATGTCCAGGCAGATGAGAGAATCATCATACCTGCAAGACTTCAAAATACTGTAGAATTGGAAGCCCAGTTTAATGGTCAAGATGGCAGAGCTGAGATAATTTTGGATTTGATAATAAAGGTTTTTTCAACCTAAAYAATTCTATTATTCTATATAGCTGTCAAGAGGAAATTTCATASTATTTTRATCTGACACGTTTGCTCTGGTTGAAAATAAAGGAATTTGTTTTAGAAAGCACATTCATGATTCCGGCCCACTGACAATCCTCAGAGACTGAAAGTTCAGGCATCTGTCTTTGAAATACTGGCCATAGTCCTATTCCATTTACAGTTCCATTTGGTAATTGCTTAATAGATCACTATATTTCTTAGAGACAGGAAGGTTAAAGAGTGTCAGAAAGTTAAGGAGAAAAAAAGTCATACTGTAACCTTTATTGCTGACAGTTTTCAAACAGCAACCATTCTGAACACTTGAAACTATTCCTATGAACATGCTTTACAGACACAGCTGAAGCACACAAAAACTAGGGTAACCCTTCTAAACACTTTTAAATTTTTAAAAATCTAAACCAGATTCCTATTGCTGAAAATGTGTTAATGTGATTATTGTTAGCTCATGAAATTAAGACAGAAAATACCACTGTGTGCCTGGAAATCTGTAGTTAAGGTTCTCATCCTTTTTTAGGATACAGAAAACAGTCAAATCCTAGCTTTGTGGGCAGAATAGTAATGTCTTTTCTACCACTCAACAAAGAACCTAAAAGTCAAATAGGTTTTGCATTAAGTAGTTTTTATCTATAGTCAGGATATTTCATGTGAAATGCAATGCCCCCGGTGAACACAAATGGTTTTATAAGTTTTAATCTGATTACTTCTCAGTCTTAACCTTTATGCTTTTGAATCTTCATCTCTAGTAACTGCACATAATGTATTTACTTTGTCTAACTGTTCTATTCCAAACTGGACATATATCTAGCATGTAAGTACTGGTTTATGTATCATGAAAATTGCATGTTTTTGCTGATGTTAATATTGGGACAATATCTGTGTAACATCTGTAGTTACTGGACAGTTTTTCAGTTTTCTTCACTTGATATGACAGAATCTAGTTTTCAAATGCAGGCTGAGCCATGACTAACAATGGCTTTTAACACTTTACCATTATAGCATTAGCATTACTGTAATGAATACTTAAGAAATGAAAATTTTCTTCTTGACTATCTGAATGCTAGGGCTTKGTCTTTTTAGACATTTCATCTCCACTTCAGGGTCCATGTTGCTGTGTCAGCTGTCACAGTGGTATCTGAAAATTTTCCTTGTACAGTAGAGGCCAAGTTTTTATTCTATTTTTACCACATATTTCTCACATGAACACAGAAAAGTACAAACTAAGGCTCAGTTTATCCAGATTTCTACATCAGACAGTGGATATTAATTGATGCATATAGAAGTATTTATACAGTCACTCTTTGCTGGCATGCCTTTCAACCTTCTGCCAATCCCTAGCACATGAACTCCTAAGAGAGAAATTACACTAATCCCTTTCCAAATCCATCTATGGTTGTGGCATCCATTACATCACCTGGCAATGTGTAATAATTTASTTATGTCATAACATCTTAACCAGACATGCTATTTCTTTGGGTTAAAATTTCATTTGTTTCATTACCTGCCTGCCCCCTTTGAAAGAATACATACAAAGAATTTTAGAGTTTGGACTTGTTTACTAAAAAGRTACTCTCATGTTGTGAATGGCATAATTTACACTAACCTCATGCATGCCCTTTTCCTCTTCTAGCCTTACCCCTACATGGTTACTGGCATGGATGACCTATGGAATGGAAATTTAAAACAAAAAATTTTAACAGGATTAGAAATCATTAGAAGTGGTCTGACAACTGAACTAGAAATCAGAAAAAACACAGATGAGGAAGTCAATCAGCCATGTCTGTGCTGCAGCTGAACAGCACTGCCACCACTCTGARCCTTTACTCTGAATAGGACTGAGTGTGTGTGTTCCTGAAAAGGSGTAAAAAGCACTAACACCATACCCCAATAACCAATGCAAGCTTTTTCCTACTGCTCTGCTGGCTCTGACAGTGAACGTGGCTAAAAAACCAATCCTCATTTCTTCAATATAATATTTGTAACTGTTCTTTAACATACAGAGAAATAATGACTACATTGACCACTGAAAGTCATAGAATAAGCAACACTATACAGGGCACACAGGTATGAAAACATGTTTTCTTGTTGTGTGAAACACAATRCAAAGAAAAGGAAAACTCTAAATGCTGACCAGCTAACCACAACAAACTGGTATAAAAATCACTCTCTGGACTGAAAAAGAAGCCTAGAATGAAACTGAGTAGTCAAAGGAATTTGGAGAGGAACTTCTCCAGAAAAGAGTATCCCTGCACTTTTGGAAAAACTTAATTAAAATGAGCACAGATGAAAAATCCTGTCTATTTACAGTTGTCTGTAGTAGTSTACAGAATCTCCTCTGAGAAGGCAGGCTCCAATATGCCTCATGTCTCACAAAGCAATTTCTCATTTAGTTTTCTACCTTTTGCTTTAATTTCAGTGCTTGACACATAAAAAATAGAGAAATTGGCCAGCACCCTTCTAAGGGAGAAGTGTTTCCTAGTGATCTCTTCTGATTCTCACAAGGAGTACACAGTGATCATTGTTCCTCACAGTCTGCCAGTATGTGGAATTATCTAGCTCCACCAGCATTCTTTTCACCGAATTTAAAATGCTGTCTGCCTCAACCTCACTTTCCCAAGTCATCTCCCCTAAGCTCCTCACCTGTCTTATGGAATGCATGAAAAGTCTGGGACCACGCCTTTTGAGATAAATATGAAGCCCTGAGCCTAAAGCTGACAACACTGGTATTYTAAAATCTTGAATGAAATGCAGCATTAAGATGTGGATGGGATTTATATGAAACCCTGCTTTAAAACTGTACCCTTGGAGGTCCTTCCAAGAAGCAAAAACTGGAGGCAAAATCAGCATCTGCTTGTATCATCACTTTCTTTATATGGAATCTTTCTTTAGCCACTTCTGAAAAAGAGCAGTACTGCTCAGGAAGACCTGTTGCAATTTCTTTATGTTACTACTCACTCAGAATATTAAAGTCAGACATATTACATCACTTTATAAATTGTCAATGACTTAGCTTTTCTTCCTCTTTTCCTTCTAATGCCCTTTATGCTGTCTCATATCATCTCCTCTCTAATCTCACCAGATTTGACAAAGTTCTCTCCCTCTTAATTCAGTAACAGTTCTTCCACYTAAAATGAATGAATCTCCAAAACCCCCAAAAAACAGGAAGCAAAAATTATAAACTGATTGACTCCTTTCTCACAAATCTTTAGTTAAAATTTCAGAGCAAAYGTATCTTGTACAATGTCATAATATTTCTGGTTTGAGTGGTGGCAAGTCTTACCAGTATCACCAGATTTTCTGCTGGTTTGGTTTTTTTTTTAGAATACTTTTTCTAACATTTCTTCTCTCCCAAATATGCAAGATAAAGGAAGAATGCTTATGTAGATGTGTATCAAATAAGAAACACATTTGTTTCAGTTTATGTAATCTCAAGCTAAATTATTCAGTCTACATTCCATTGCTGTTCTGATAACATTTTTTAAGTTAATTATATTGGATACACARAAACAACACATGCAGGTTACATATSTACCAATTTTCACATCTTCTAGCATGTGAAATTCTATTTTACAATAAATTACAGTGAAGGTTTGTAGGAGTAGATCTGCAGAAACAAACAATATTTGTTACACTCGTCTTTTTTCTTTTATCACTTCACATGCATTCACAGACACTCCAGAAGCAGTAATGTACTATTGATCATGGGTACATTTACAGGTGGTGCTTAGGGATATGGTTTAGARGTGGATTTGGCAGTGCTGGCTTGGTGTTTGGACTCTGATAATTAAGTTCTTTTCAAACCTTAAAAAAATCTCACATTCTGTAATTCTATTTGAGCCGTTACCTTAACAGCAGGTTTTCATTTTGTTAGGGAATACATACAACTTTTAATTCATTTCAAAATTTGAATAGAAAGATTCTAGCCTGTATCTTCTAACCTCAAAACATAAAAAAAAAAGACTATTTCTTACATTCAAATCAACATTTACAATCATTATTTTCAATATTAAAATATACAATATCTTTCTTGGGTATTTCCACATAAGTTTCTAGACTTGTTATACTACATTCAAATATTTAGAGTAATATGTAATATGTGATTCTGTTCCTTGGGGAAAGGTTTTACACATTAATTAGTTGAAATATTTTAATTTCCAAAAATCATAGGATACTTACWATTTTTTCTAAACACCTGCCCTGTGTTATTTCCTTTTTATCTGCATAGTATGAAAATTTAATTGTTTCAATATTTTTTTCATCTAAAAAAATCTTTTTGTTTTTGAAAGTAAAAACTAAATTCCCCTAAATTCCCCTACTTCCAGGATCTTTGGCCAAAATCTCCCACCAAATTTAACAAGAATAATCATCACATCATGCTGTGTACCAATACATTGTTCCAAGGCTTTTGGAAATACCACTTTACTTAATAAGTGTGCCAAATTATTGTGTCCTTTTAAAAGCCCTTTATTTGTTTCACTAAAATATTTTACACTAGGACTACAGATTCTAAAATTTATTGAAAATGACCCTTGTATTGAAGACTAGATAAAAAGTAGCTGTGCAATTTAAAACCACTTCTCTCTTAAGATTAACAAACATCCCTTAAGTGAAAAAAAAGGTAGAAAAATACAGGATCATCAAAAGATCTGATAGGTTTGATACTGATAGGTTATCAGAAATTCATGAAATAAAGCCTTCAAAATAGAACCTTCAGCTTGGGAAATCCCTGAGCTGTGGACTGCCACATGCCAGAAAGTTTCATTTTATGCTTGATCTGTTCTKATTTTTCCTAGGCATTTTTGACTGGCCACTATTAGAGACAGTGTATCAGACCAGGAGGTTCTTTGATCAAACTGAAAACAGCCATTTTCTCTTGTGTAAATAWGCATTTTGAAAAGATTAAGATAAAAAAAAATGTACATCTATTATAAACCCCATCAATTTACATTAAAAATTACTAGGATAAAATGATATACCCTAATTTCCTACTAACTGTTGCTTCAGTAAATAGCARTATTTAACTGTAAGGCTCATTGTTCCATTTCCTGTGATGTCAACAGAAATCTCATCTATTACCAGGGGTCAGGAGTAGGGGGTACCAGTGAAATAATAACAAGAGGCTATTTGTTGATATTTTACCACTAGGAGTAAATCCAAAAGCAAGCAGTATTGCCTTACTGTGACTGATGAGAGATTGCACTTCAAAAACCAATGTGGCAAATAAAGCTTTTCAAGACAGAATTAATATTATTCCTATCTTAAAAGTTTTGCTTTTTCTTTCTATGCCATATTTAGCTCTTCGGTTTTTGAAGTATTAGATGGATGGAAGTATATTTTAGGAAGGTGTCACTTCACTGCTAGCTACYATAACCCCCTTCTTCCTCTCCCCAGACAGACACATTTGAAAGGACAGGGTTAATTCCCAACAAATTTTCTAGCATTTACTGYGCAGGTTCAGGTGAAATGGGTCACTTGAAAATGAAGTGTAATATGTGTACATTCTAAAATCTATACTGACTGATAAAAACAATCAAATGCAGTTGTCTTCTCCCAACKGGAAAACAACATTCACTGCATTACAGTTTTATTTATTTGCTACCTTTCAACTCCCATTCTCAATTTTTAAAGCACTGYCTCAAATCCAATGACACATCATAGTGAAAAAACAAGATATCTAGACTGATTTTCAGATCAGTTTGGTGTTTTTAAGTCTGTTACCAGCATATCTGATGTGTTAATGGATGGGAATAGGAGACAAAAATATAGCCAATTTTGKTCTTGCTTACCATTTTTAAGTGACTTTAAAAATCTGAGTGTAAGCTAGCTTAGCTGCCAAGGAAAGCATCGATTTCTTTCCTTTGAAACATCTACTGACTAATCTTTCTGTCAGGAACTATTTCACAAATAAACCAATAAACTCTTTTCAGTTTAGCTGTAGGTGTTAGCAATAGCAGAGAAAGAGGATTTTGGTTTGGGTTTTTTTTTTTCCCTCATATAAAGCATATAAATAGTTAATAATTTTGGTTTGGGTACAGGGGCACACAGAAGGCTGGAAGCTCAGAGAACAGATTGAAAAACAAAGCAGCCTTAAAAACTGCCCAACTGTTCTCCTGCAATTAGCAATTTTCTCAGACTGGCCACTTTCACATCACTTTAAGAACTCTGTGCASTTGTCCTACTTAAGTCTAGAGATCYAGCATTGTCAAATATGGGAGAACAATGGACTGCATTCATGAATGCAACACTGCAGGCGTGACCCATCTGTGGTGCTCTTCCTTGCTCCCACTGGCAGGAAGTGGCTCAGAATAGCAATGCATTCCCYCAGTGTCTGAGAAGAAAAGCTGGTGTGCATCACACCCCCCCCCCCCATGATTTCTAACCAAATCTAATCATGCCAGAAGCATTTCCTGATACTGTTTCAGCARTATCACTGTATGACTTGCTTTGTGAGAAGTGATTTTATGAAACTATTCCGAACTGTTGGGGAAGTCAGTTTGCTGCACTACCATCAGTGCAGTTGCATTTACACGGGCAAGGAACCCAAATTGAAGCAGCTAACATCCTAAGAAATTATGTAAATCCTTCTTCAAAAACCAACAATGAAGTTTTCATTAGGTCATCTAGCAAGGGTAATACTTGAATTCTGAATATCCACACAAGAAATTAGGACAAAGRAGTCTTCCAACAGTAACAAAGAATCCTTTTATTAAGCTTCAAGATGGGACTGCAATGCAGTGTCTACCYTCCTAATAMGGTAATARAGGGTTAATAAAAACACACTGCCAYCCATTAAAACTGCAAAACAGTCCCAGCTTGAYGCTGCAATTTTTAAAAATTTCAGTCCTTTCATACCCATACCTTTATTTGGAAATCTAACTCATTTTATGTGTTGGAAGCCATGCTAACACAAATCCTCCGGTGAAGTGAAATGCAGCTATAAACTTATTCCCAGCAATAGGATCTTCAGCTTGCTTTTTGGCAACAAAAKAAAAACAAAATAAAAACATCTCTAGTATTACCATAAAGACAAGCAAGTGTTCATATATGGGGAGAAAGAGAGTCATGCTATAGAAAGGTATGGTAGACAGAAATATCAATCGTTTGTATCATTTAAAAAAGATAAAATGAAAACCTTTAAATAATGATTAAATAAAGGTAGGTTCAACYAGCAAAATTAGTCTCAAGATGGCAATAATATTTAACAATTAAAGCRCAGAGGTACCAGGTAATGYGAAAAACAAACAAACAAAAACAATAAACCTCCAAGAACTCTATGTTTTATAATACTAATGTAAAACAGCACTGGTTGGCTCAGTTTTATAATGCCTAATGCTACCTTACTACAATGACAGTCATTATGTGTAAGAAATACTGTGCTCCTAAAGTACAATTACATAATTATAAAGAAAAAGATCTTGGAAAGTAAGTATTTTTGTACCATTAGATATGACAAAGTGCAGACAACCCTGTAATTTTCATTTGTATCAATATTATAACACTAGAAAAATCAATTTGGCAGCATACTGGGAAGTGCTGGTATCTCCTAGCACAGTCTGTGTCAGGCTTGCATAAATGCTGCAGTGGTGGTGAATGCTTACAGTYTAAGTACAATATGCTTTGCATGTGTAAAACCCCCAGCCAACACACAGAGGGACACCACAGTGAATGTGCAGAGATTTGCCATGCTGAGAATATGTTAAGAGCCCTGTGCTACCAACCAGGGCTGGCTGACAAGAAGTGTRTATGTGCAAATATCATTAAATATGCAAATTTGGATGTGCAACTACTTTTAACCGCTTGCAAATATTCAGCACACAAAGTATCTTATGCATGCAGTATTGTCAGTGACTTGTGTCTGCTATACAGCAACACACTGCTACATGCTTGAATTTTTATATGTGAGGAGGCCTGCTAAGTTCCACTGAGTTACCTACAGGAATTATGCTTAAAAATTAAAAATGGAACATATATCCATATATATATATTGTGATTTGTTGGCTCAATCATGATGCTTAAAAGGCAAATTTTATACTGTGTGCTGGACTCTTGTCACTTCTATAATTAACATATCTATGTATCAGTTGCTTCAAACTYATATTCTTGAAATTCTAGTTTCTAAAGGAACTCACATTCTACTAAYACAAAGTATTCTCCCTGAAATTCAGTGTAGAAAAATTATTGCTATAAAAGTCTTTCTCAGAGAGAGACTTACTGAGGTATCAGTTTAAGGAATTGAATGCCTCTTTTAACTTAGCAAAAGATTAACAATTGATTTCTTAATGGGTTCTGATATGAAAAGATTTGAATCAATTCTTGCATTCCACAGAAAGACTGGTTCAAAAAAAGGAGTACAAGGAAAAAAAAAATCAAGCAAATATACCCTATAAGGACAACACATGAACTCAAAGGAAAGTATAAAAATAGTTAAGAAATTGTAAATTATGAATAAATAATAAGACTTTGCTTACTTAGTGTGTATTTTGACATTCTTTGCTTTAATAAATCAGCCTTCGGCTAAGAGGATCTGAGGTATTTCAGAGGGTGAGAAAACTGTTCAAATCAAAATTAATTGCTTTTCCAGTTTTCTTAAAATTCAAGTTTTGATGCCTAGTGGCTAGCAAACGTCACTGCAGTCAGAGGAATTTAAAGATCCCAAAAAACTGAACCCTTGTGGTTTTAATCTACTGTTTGTTTTAGAAGTTGATATAATTTYWAAAAATTCAAATGTTTATTTTATGATAGTGCTTTGTATTAGGTAGCATACTGTCAATATCTGCTTTAAAATGAAAGGAATATCTTAAGGCTCACAGTCCTGCAAACACTTAAATGAACGTTCACCATATACCCAAGGCATATATTGCAATGCATAGGACTACTCATATCCTAACATTTTGCACTTAAGTATTTCCTAGAAGAGTGATTTGCACTTTCAGATCTTTAATTTCTTCAATGTGAATTCCAATTTAGAGAGAAGTGATTCTGAATTGAACTGAATTGGTTTTATATAATTCTTTTGAAAAATCCCCAAACCCTAACAACTAAAAATAGGCAAAATGCAACCCTCAGATTTGAACTATACTCTAAAGAAAAAAAAACTCAAACAACTAATCCAAAAACCCAGTAATAGAAGCAATGTCAAGAAATGAAGCACTGTCTTAATCAGGCATTGAAAAAACCCCGAAAAATCTCAAGAACCCCATGAACCCTAAGCAACTAAATCCTGCTCACTTAAAACTGTATTTCTAGCAATAAGCACTCAAGCAGTGCAGTGATAAAACTGAAAGCAACCATACAAAATAGGTTCTTGCTTTTAAGTAAAAAAGCAAAAAGCTTCAGAGCTGTTATTTTGCAAATGGTATCCAATTAGAGACACCATGTCAGTAGTTTCAGTGAATTTTCTTTTYCTCAAGTATCTCTCTCAAATTTTCTATCTAATTGCAATCTTTYAAAGAAATTGAGAAGCTTAGAAGTCTTTACCCTGTTATTCATATGACTTTGCCAACAAACAGTTGGCTCTAAGATTTACAAGCAAGAGAGGTATTATATATATTGCACACMTACATATGTTAAKAATTTTAATTGTTATTTYTGGGAAATTAGATGTSTTTTCAAACTRAATGCTATCTGGGTATCCAAAAAGYGAACACAGTCYGAAGGTRTCAATGAACATTCCYGACTTSTAAGATAAAAGAATGGTTTGTGGATTGGTGTTACAGWGAGGAGAGCATGAATTTAATCTGTGAAGTACAGAGTAACAGTTCATGCACAATGCCAATGTGACTTTATAGGAYATTTGGTGGCAAACATCAAAGAAGGTAGCATGCCACTGTGGTTGTTTCGACACCATCTCTACATAGTTCTTGGAACTACAAGTAAGCCACTCTTCCTTCCTCCATCCCTTTGGGTAAGGAAAGGACAATAAATGAGGGATTGTGAACTGAAATAACAATTTACTAAAAGCACAGTAACAAMATCAGYATTAACAGCAGGAGTATACAGATGAGAAGGTGCTTTACTGGTGCCTGGCATTTCCTGCTGAAACCATGCCCTCAGTGATGATATGAGTATTGCAGAATAAACACTGTGGCCACACCCACACCATGCTCAAAACTTCCACCCCCTGTCTCTGGAACCAGATCTTCCAGAATAATTCAATTTCTGAGCCTATTCCAATAGCCAGAGTAACCCACAAGGCACTTACAGAACCATAGTAATGTAGGACTTGCATACAGTTTTAGCATTACCAAAATGGTGTAAAATTAATCTTTCACTCATACTGGGTCGTAAACGGATCTCATATGTAAAAAACCCAACACCAACATAACAACCTAGAAAAGTGAAATAACAGAAAGATTTCTAAAGAGAAATCTAAAGATTTATCCTAAAGAGAAATCATTAATTCGCAARAGGACTGTATTCACTTTTTAACATKCACATTCAGTGAAATGAATATAACAYGTCCAAACCTATTCCACCTAGAAATTAGATCAATCTAGTAAAACATTTTAATCTATTACATTATTTTCTCTCAAAAAAATGCAGAATCCCCCCCAAAATGGGCAGACTCTATCAACAGTGTACCTTACAATGGCAAATTCAGACCACATCAAGAGCTCTGAATTACTTTCAGTCAGTTTGTTTCCTAACCAGTTCATTACGGAACTACTTACGGACTCATTTATGTGTAAAAGAGACAAAATCTGCATTCTGGTTGGAAGTCTGAAAGTTTAGCATTGCTAATTTCATCTTTCCATYGACACAGCTTATCTAGATATTTTTCTATCAAAAAACATACAGGCTAGAATTCACTAAAAATACATCTAAAAAATAAATCCAGTTTAACAAGGCACATAACACAAATAATGATTTCTCTGAAAATATTACTTTCAATTTCACTTTTAAAGTATAAAAAGCTAAAAGAATCCTAATACGAAATATTTATGGAACATTTATTGGTAGGCAAGCACGTGACAAAAAAAACTGACACAGATGAAACTACCAGTGTTTCATGAACAAAGATACTAGTTTACTGTGGGTATTTGGCATAGTTATAGGAGTGTTTCATGAGGCAAAAAAAGAGAACTTGTATTACATTCTACTAATTGGGAATGAAAGCAYAGATGTAGCCATTTCTATTAAAGATAAATGATTAAACTTTTAAAGCCCCTAAAAGAAGAAATTACTGTGTAGGATAGGCCGGAAAAGGTGAGCAAAAAGAAGCAACATAGTTTTTGCAAACAGAATACAATGGATYATATACTTAATGTTTTTTCAGTCCTGACATACTTCTGTTTATTTACAGCATAGCTGAAAAAAAAATGCAGGAGTATTCAATGCAATTTGAATTCTGAGACCTTAGACAAAGRCATTTAGTAAGGATTTACCTCACAAAAATGAATAACACAACTCTGCTCCTGACCAACACTATACTAAGTTTGGATTAGTTCTGTTAGCTACCTGAGGGAATGCTTGAGWGGTAAGAGCCAAAGGCACCACAATCAAAGGAGAGAATACGCAAGAAATTCCTGCTGCTGTTTCATCTTTGTGTGAGATGTAGAATATTCTCTTCTATCCTTTTTTTTGCCCTMTGATGAAAGGAAGATAAGAGTCTGCATATTTAGGCATTCAGAGGAAACTGCAAAATTAAAAATATGCTATTACTGTATTTAAAGTGGAGTACTTCTGATATATGTAAGGTTAAAATTTCATACCCTCAGCCAAACAGCCCAAGTTGATGTTTGTAAGCACTCAGTACATGTTCTCTATGAAATTTATCGGCCCCGATCAACTTCTGCAACCCCATACATGAAGAGAGACCTCTGTAGCATCAACTCTATTTTCAGATGCAGAGTGGGACTAAAGTATTMCTGGGAGACCTATGCACCCTTTTAGGTAAGTGAAAACTGATTAAGGCAAGCAATCAGCAGATAYACTCTTGTCAGCTCCATTTAGCAACACTGTTATTTAGCCAGCAAAACTTCCAACTCTAATTCTTAGGACAGCTTTAGGGTAGGAAAGTTTCTGACTCCATTGTTGCATTTGAACTATGTTATTAACTGTCAAAAGAACACAAGAGCAGGATGCTTTGTGTAAACAACTGTAAGACTTTGGGTAAGTACTACATACATTACAACTTTTAGGTTCCTCCATTTTCTTTAAATATATTATCTTAATAAAATATTTACAGAGCAAWAGTATTACAAAGAAATTCTTCACTATTTAACTGTCTTTTTTAGAAAGTGAGTGAAACATGTAAGTTTATAATACAAAATTGTTCAAAGATCCAACATAAATTAATAAGTTTGGCACTCATCCTGAAGACAGCTTGACCTGCTCAATGATTCAAGTAAGCAATCTCTTACATTCAGTGACACTAAGCCTTCTCAAAAGGTACATGCATATTCATCTTGGTTGTGCATTTGCAGTGACAGAAATAAACTGTTTCAAATGAGCAATAGTTTGTGTAATATAAATATTTGTCAATACAGGTTTTGGAATTATGGCTACAGAAATATTTAATCCTTCCCATTCTTCATGCTACATGGCAGTGGGARCCAATTGAAGCCTCTTGTTAAACCTGAATGTTGTAATAAGTATCCCTGTGCATCAATAAGATCATCTCTTAATATAGCTAACTGGAGCTGCAGAGAAGAAAATCTCTAACTTCAGCTTCCCTGCTTTTGCAATCAAACTTCAGTCACCCCAGTTAATGCTTCTGCCAAGCTCTCACATCTATGGAGACATGCAGCCTCACTGCATTCCTCAGCCCAGCGTCAATGCAGGCTGTCAATAAAAGATAGGTTTGCCAGCTGTAAAATACAGTAAAAGAGTTTCTCATCTAGCTCTCTCAACAGACCAAAATCCTCTCCTGGGGAGCTCATAAAATCTTGYGGAAAGTTATAAAACTCTTAAAATACCACAGGGAAAAATCTCCTACAGACAGAAGGATTGGCAAAATGACCTTATAAGTTTTTACAATCTATCATCCCTATYACACTTTTTTTGAAGTCAAATGCAAGCTACTTCATTCTCTGCTGTTGTTTGGGAGTTTGCCTACTTGAAGTAAACAGAGAAATCAAAAACTAAAAGCTCTTTTCCAGTTCTACAATGAATATCTTTTTTTCAGATCATGTAAATCACAGTATATTGTCCGTGTTTCATACAACAAACACGTGCAGACTCTGCACTTACCCAAATCTCTTTCTTCTGCTAGCAATGTGGAATACCTATTCCACTGTTTAAGAATAATAAAGATGAAATATTACACCTGCAGTTTGCAAATAAACAAGGAAAAAGACAAGTTTAAAAAACAGCTTTCAAAAATTTAGGTTTTCTGAAGGAGGAAAAAAGAGTATCAAGCAGGTTATTATGCACAGTAATAGGTAGGTTTCTTTCTTATGCACAAGGAAACCAATTCTAAAACCAAGGTTGAAAATTAACAGGAATTACTGAATTTGCTTTTCATTGACTGTGTGTGTAAACAAAWAAATACTAAAATACAATTTTTCAAACAAATGTTTACATAAATAAGTTATATTTAATGAATTTGGGGGAGGGAGAAGTTCTMGGATAAAGGCTCACAAGATCTAATTGTTCAAAAAGGATGGAAAAAAGCCAAAGCCACCTTCTCTATTTAATACAAAAAAGAATATTGTAAGGAAAGAGTATACGAACACTGAATATGAAGAAAAAAGTCATAGACCTAATAAGTGTATAGAAGTGTCTGAAGGGAAGGTGCCAAGAGCCAGGCTCTGCTTGGTGGTGCCAAGCAATAGGACAAGAGACAATGGGCAGAAACTCATGCACAGGCAGTTCCACTTGAACAGGAGGAAGAACTTCACAGTGCAGGTGATCAAGCACTGGAACAGATTGTCCAGAGAGGCTGTGGAGTCATCGTCACTGGASATTTTCAAGATCTGGACACAACCCTGTGCCATGTSCTCTGGGATGACCCTGTGGTCCCTTCCAGCCTGYCCCATTCTGTGATTATAAACAGGCCACTAATATGCTGATGTTGGAAATGAGAAAACTTCTGAACAGCTGAGTAAYCTATCCTTGTTACAACCTTCTAGTCATAGTCAGTGTTGTTTCGCTCTGATTCACCCCAAGGGATGTATGAGTGAGAACCTGATACCCCATCTCCGTGATCGGTTGTACCCGTGAAAAAAATATGAAAGATAAAAACGAGAGGTTCACATGGCGTCAGGGTAGAGAAAAAGCCTTTGAAAATTATTTACTGAAATATATTTTGTCCTTTCTGTATTTTTCTCAATCCATAATTATTCTTTAATCCACATGTGTAGCAGAGAATATTGCTAATGGAAAATGCACACATATTAAAAGAAATAATTAATTTCTATGAAACTTCTTTCTTATTGTCACTTWAAAAAATTCCAATATAATAATATGCTTTCTACCATAACTTAGAAACTATATTTGGATGCCAGGTTAAATTTAGATCCAGTAACTATCACATGGTTTGTAATAGTGCTATGTGAATAGGATGTATTTTATGCAAAGACCTAAGTCAAAATATAGGAATATGCCAAAAAAAGAAGGGGGTAGCTCTGTGGACATATGAAAGAGAGGCTGGCCATTGAAAGAGCCATTTGGAGAGCTGTGACATGTGGAATCAATAGGATCTGTGACAAATGAGGGGAAACASTTCTCTAACTATGTATAGTAGTAAAAACAGCCATGTAATCAGCGAGGCATTTATCAGCCAGCASTGTTAACTTCTTAACAATACCTTTTTTGAAGAGAACATTCCAATTCAACAACGTACTTTGGAAAGCTGAATTTCAAAACAATAYCTAGAACTAAAGAGTTCCCAGCAAATTTGTTTTGTTTTAATCATCAAGGCATAGGATGTAAAAGTAAATATTGCATGATATTCCAGGTTACAGAAAAACCCAAAGAACRAATTTCACAGGTAGAAGGAGCTGTCCACATTATTTAGATCTGAAATCTGGAAAAAACTGAATTTAAATTTCAAAATGCTATGAAATATACAGGCGGATTTATATTTCATAGAGGCTTATACAGTCATTGTGCTGCCTGTGGCAGTGGCCAGTGGTGTGCCTGGAGTAGAGCAGCATAAAAACACAGCACACAATGCAAAACTTCATAGCCCTAYCCTCCATGGGAAATGGCTGCCTACATATTAGCAATTACCACTGAGCCAGACATAATATTTTTAGATTTACTACTCAGAGAAATATTCTACTATTCTTAATTCTGCAGCATTAAAAGCACTACAAAAGACAGCAGTTTGCATTCTTCTGATGAGCTGCTTGCATTAGTTGCACAGTGATCTTGGTAATTCCGTGCTTTGCCTCTAAGAGCATTTGTCAAACACCAGGTTTCATTTAAAAAAGCTTACATATAATTCATTCCAGTCTTTCAAAACTGGTATAAAATCCAAAAATGTAAGACACAGACACYAAAAATATTCCCCAAAACCAGAATTTGAAATATACTTAGTGTTATTAAGGGGCAAGCAGAACTAACCACAATCAACACTATAAGAACCATGCTATGAGCATTTTCTGTGCATTCACATAAGGAAAAAAAATATGCCTAGCCATGAAGGTGAACAAAACTATCCTGCTATTCTTAATTGCTACTTCATCCACCACTTTTCAGCAAGGTAGAAGGTATTTTTCCAGAAGCAGCATGTGGTTCTATGACAGACTCCACAGGMAGTTATGCTGTGAGTTTTGGAGAGTCCTTTATACTGGGATGATGCTCAAACAGCATTTTATTCTCTTTTCAGACACTGAATTCTCAGAATCTTCTCTTGCTTATATAGAYATTTATATGTACACACTCATATATGGAAAAATACAGAAAGCTGTATTTTGTTCTCATGCACTGTACAAGTTTAGTTTTTATTTTGGTAAATATCAACTACTATGTCAGGATAGGAAATTATATTTTAATATGATTAAACAAATGAAGCTAATTCATTTTTTTATACACTTCAGCTTTTGCTTTTTTTCTTTCCATTTTTTGCAATATTATCTAAATTTTAATTTCAAAATCAAACCATGAGTCTATAAACATAGACATRTGTGTCCTTTTAAGATAAGACATAGAAGAAATTGAAAGCACAAAAKATCAGCAGCCACTTCTCATACCTAATTTAAAATAGAAATAAAACCACAATCATTTCCCTGAATATGGAATCAGAGGGTCAGCATAAATATTTGGACAGCTATCTGCTGTACAGATATCTGCTATAGTTCTCGAATGGCTGTGGTGCAAAAGATTACATTTTACAGATCACAACACTACATTATTCAATGAAATAAAGAAATCAAGTGCTAAAGATACGAAAACAGAATTATCCCAATTTTCTTTAGCAATAGATATGTAAGCTAGATCATTCACACAAAAGAGTGAATGTCTGCAAAACCAATTCTTCATTTCAGGGATGAAACAGAGAAACAATTTAAGAACTTTATATGCTAAAAGTTTCTTTACAGCTTAAAAATACAAGCAATATTTTTCCTCTATCCCACAAATATATAAACAAAAAAAATATATACAATCCAAGAATCCCCCAAAAATAAATATAAAATCATCCCACTAGTCTGGGTCAAACTGAGACCTCCCTGAAGATACTGATTTTTAATGGAAATGCCAAYACTGTACATAGTACTGCAAGCAGATATTGTTTTTATGCAATTTATCATTTCTGCTCCTCTTTTCCATTTCCAAATTGAGCCCAAGAGGCCCAAGATCAGTTTGTTGATCAAGTTTCTTGTCAACTAGCATTTTCAACTTAGTGTAGATTTTCAGACTGACAATATAATTCYGTGGCTCCCTACCTCTGTTTTAATTTATCACTTGAAGTAAATGCACTTGGTGGATACTTATCAAGTCTCTACTTCCCTGGAGGGCTACAAAATACAATTTCCATGTTTGCTGTTGATGGCCTGAATACAGTATATGTGCAAAAGCAAGAATGGTCTTCTTAAGCTAGTGGGTAAGCTGTSCATAAAACTGTGTCTCTAGGGGCTGCATTAGAAGAATAAACAAAATAGATTTTACCTCAGTGGATTTAGATTTTTAATAGATGTAGTACAAGAGATCTGAGCAGTTGAATGATATTACTTGTAGAAATATTCAGTGTCTAAATGTCTGCAAAATACTTTGCTACATGCTATACCTGCATGACAACATTCCAAAGTTTTATTCCTTTTTAAGATATACTCTTTAAAAAAAATCCTTACAACTGTTAAAAAAAAAAAAAGTTGAACCAAAGTGAAAAAAATGCTGTTCCTGTTGGGTTTTGCTATGAAACTTATATCTACTAAAAATGTGAAACATTAGCATATTCCYGTGTTAGCACAAATATTTGATAGAATGTACTATTCAACCTAAATTTAGAATAAGCTTCTGTCTTTTGCTGAARACATTCAGCTTATTTGGAGTTTCAATTCAGATTAATTTTAAAAATATAGAAAGAAATTTAAGCTTGAATTATTGACAAATTGCTAAATTCTTAATTTCTTTAAATTGATAGTATCAATGTCAGAATGCAAGTGTTTCTGATTCAATCTTGAAGTAACTTTTCATCTTTATTTTTCAGTGATTCAAAATTTCTGGAAGATGTGGCCAGACATCAGATGACTGTAGACAGAACAGGAACTTAAAATATTCTGTAAAGATTACATTGGTTCCCTACATGCCTTTACCTCAAGGTTGAAAATCAAATAATCAATATAAAGTCTTAAGCTTTCTATCTTATCTCAGATCTATCTTCAACAACACTGTGACCCAAAGTCATGGGAATAAGCTTGTTCAATATTGACCCAGATGGAAGAATGACATTTGCTGAATYGTGGAGATTAATTTTTGTACCAGTTAATATTTTGGGAAGCTTCTTTTAGACATATCCTGTTAGATACTGCAGTTGTGAACAACCATCATAAGACACCAATAGCGTAAGCTGATTTAAAAAATAAAAAAGTTTTGCCCTTCAGGATTTTTTTATATTCTGTTCTCCGCACTGCCTTTGGCATAGGAGCATCAGTGAGTACACAGCAACACCTTTGCCTGCATACAAATAAAGAAACAAAGACTTCAGAAGTTCTGGGACCCAAGTAACTTCCACAGGGTAGAAAAATAAACTGGATMTTCCTCACTGAAAGCAGCTGTGCTGTGTGTAAGCAGCTACAATCTCCAAAACTAAGTAGAAATCTAGAAATTTCTTTATATAATTATGAAAACAGTGAGGGGCACTGCCAGTGGCCAGTCTGTAATAATTTTTCTTAGTTCCCCTCAGAGTTCACACTCATTACTTTTCAGCACATTCGAGTAAATTCATTTTCATATTGCTATATTCATTGAACATAATTTTCAACCACACAAATGCAGAGTCTACAAGACAAATCTAAGGTGTACTGACCASTGCAACYAACTCAGTGACTATGCAAAGACTTTARTTTTGGGTTACCTATYTTGACTTGAGAATTACACACCTATTCTGGAGATGGAATAATTCAATAACTCTGCTCAAACCCTGCCTGCTAATGCTGAGGATTTCAGGTGTTTCATTACCTTATAGACTCTACCAAAAAAAAAATCCATTTTATTTCAGAAATCTGATTTGGTGAAACTGTGAAGTAACAGACTCTCAGGCTTTCTCATGACACAATCATTAATATCTCATTAAGCTTTCTTTACTGTTTTTCACTTTCTTTTGTATTTACRTGGGGTCACTAACATAAGTAGTATCTCTGTTTATCATAATTTTTGATTTTTCTTCATTGAACATGTAATTCTCTAAATTGATCGTATACACAAGTATAGAACTCGATATTCTCTGAGTTAAGGGATGTGCTGGCAGATGAAATCTACTTATAACTGCCAAAGAGAAAAGTAAGCTTAGTACACTCAAAACTTCAGCCCTCAAACCAAAATAACTGATGTTCTCTGAGCTTTCTTTTGAGAAAATTCATGCGATCATTTTGACAACCTGGAGATTTTTATTACACTTTTAAAATTTCTTTTTGATTGTTTAGAAAAATCTTTTTGTGTTTGTGGACAAATTATGCTCTGCCTGTTCCTGATTCTGATTTTCTGGTTCTGATTCTACGTTGCCTCTTAAACTGCTTGAGATTGAATCCACCCCTCGTGCAAACTTTCATTTACTTCTCATGATGGCATTTTATGTCCTTAAAAGCTGTTGCTATATCTGTTACCTTAAATATAATTAATAATAAACAACTGCTTAATCATATTATGCCACTAAAATGAAATTATTAAAAAAATAAAAAATGCTAGTCTTCTTGTCAGTGTGATCTTTGGGATTTTTTCACATACTTTATTTACATTTATGTGTCGTTGTCTTTTGGGGAGTTTTTGGTTCTGGTAGTAGTTCTGGTAGTATCAGGATTTGATACATGAAATAGAAACATATTTTTAAAAAGATTGGTGTGGTTATCAGTAATTTAAATCAAAAGATAAATTATCTGCTATTCCTTTAACTATATTAAATAAGGGTATTTTACCAACCTTCATCCAGCCATAGTAATTCCCTTAGCAATTTTTAATTTAAAAATAAGGATTTTTTTCACACTTTTAGAAAGWAAATGCTTTCTGAAATTATCATTACAGCTGTGCAGTAAGACACTCTAAAAAACCCTCAATAAATCTCACTAAAATACCCCAAAATGTAGAATAACTGAAGTTGCATTGTGTACACCAAATCCCAAAGGATAAAATGAAAGGAAYKCCCTGCAAAGACTTTGAGGTCTACACAAAACTTGTTTTTTTTATGAGATTCTGTACAGAAATTAAGACATGTCTTTTCCATCCTTTCTTCCTTCTTTCACTCTATGACAAAAAGTTCTCTATCCTCTGATTAGAAAGAAGCTGTGATACCTCTGCAGGTTCCCCCYAGCACAGCCTTCCCAAAGCCCACAACTGATCCAACAGCATTTGTCATCTCTGCAGTGACTCGCTGCAATTCTCCTCCCATGGTTTTGCTTTCAAACTAGATCACATAGAGTCTTTGAATAAATTAAAGAAAACAAACTATTTTAACTGAGGAAAAATGGCACATTAAGAGCTGTATATAATTAATTCCTTTCTTCAGGTCATGTAAAATACTATTTGTTCTGCATAAACAGCTTTTGACTTTTTTTCTGTTTGTTACTAAATTGCATTTCATCTGATCTTTCAGCAATCATTTTTTGCCTCTTAAAACAACCAAAAATAATGTTTCTACTATGTATTTTCAAGAGGGTTTAATTAGATTGCTAGATGAATTTGATTGATTGATTCTATAGAAATTAATTGGAGGAAAATTTTACTCTGAAATTGAATTCTTTATTCATAGATCTATCACAATGATAATTCCAACAACATTTTTACCACTAGCACAGAATCTAACATAGAATTTATTCTTTATTTGGGAAAGTAATACAAACAAGATGATTTGATTCTGGCTCAAATAAGCCAATCAAAACAATCCTGAATTCTGAGATTTTAAATAGATCAATTTTGCATCTGCATCATAAATCCTCCCAGTCCCATTTCTAACCCAAACACTACTTTGGGACTRTTTGCTCATTTTAAAACTATTTTATAGAGCTCTTTCTCTCAAACATAATACCAATAATTTATTTGGGACACCAGCACAACATATTCAAGTAGTCCTCTATCATGGCAAGAGAAGAAAACTGCTAAATTAAAAAAGAAGCTGAAGACATAATTACCATGGTTTATCAAATAATAAATTCCAGTTCCAACAAATAGTGGGGAAACACTGAAAAAAATTTGAGTTCCCTTGGGATTTTTATCTGACTTATTTCATTTATTTGCTTTGCTTTACAATGCTATTGTATTGYTTTGTACAAGATTTTCACAGCCTAACCTGGGTGTGAATGTGTTTATACATGAATGATGTAAAAAGAGTACATAAATAAACATATTCTGCCTTCTCACTATAAAAACTGTCAAAATTCAGAAAAAACTGAGAAATACTCCTATCATAGTTGGAAAGATGATACTACTTTGTGGGGTTTTTTTTGTTTTGCATTACCAATGCTCTTGTAAAAGGGCAAAGTGAAAGAAAAATGATGAAATTAATTACAAATTAATACAAGAGAGAAAATTTGACTTGATTCAGCTTGTTTTTCTCCATGATGAGCATTTTTTCCAGTTACTAATTTCCTGTCTCTCTAAGTTCAGGTATTATTACTGTTTCAGAAAAAAATCCTACAACCTAGGTGAACACTGCTCCATGTTGTTTTGTGTGCAATCTGTGGTTTTTTGAGGAWGAGAATTATTTCTRTTCTGTAGCAATGAAGATTACATCAGAGGGCAGGACACAAGTAATGCAATACTGGAAGTAGTCATGTGAAATATCAAAAGGGATATAACAATTCTAATTAAAATTCAGGTTMAAAACTTTCAGAAGTATAGAATCCATCAGCTTTTTGATATCAGTTATATTTAACTGCTTATTTAACTGTTTTAAAAGCAATGACAATTTTGGAAGATGAGAAGTTAAATATCTCAATACAAATAGGATAATAACTGTTTAAAATATCAGGTGATTAACATGTCTATGTTGGTCAAGATCATAACCCACAAATTACTTTAGGTATGCTCTGCAGAACTGGCCACGAGACTTCTCTTAGGGACTAGGGCAAAAGAGATGAATGCAGATAGGGTTCTTTCTTGAAAGATGTGTAACTTTAAATAGGCACCTTAGATAGGCAGGAAAAAACAATAGGACATTAATGTGACTACCAAAAATTTAATTTAWTTTCAATTTTATGTTACTAATACAATTAACATACATGCAAAAGTTGTTTTCAAGGGGGAAAGTGAAATTAAGAACTTTAATTAACAYGTCTATAATTTTAAATATATRACAATTTATACTCCAAGACCTTTARGTAATGTAAATCCATCAAGCCTATATCAATGTGTAATTAAAGCACTCCTCCAATTAGTTACTGATGAAATAAAATTCTTTCTTTAAGAATAGTCATATGTCTGTTTTGCATCTTATTTTTGCATCCCTGTCACAGGTCTGGTTTTAGYTGTGTGGAAAATCAGCAGGTTTTCCCCATGAAATGTCTTGTAAGATAATTCTTCAATATATACTTGATTTAGTGCTTACAATTAAAAGGGATCTGGAAATAGCAAATCTAATGCTTAATTTTGACAAGCACAACAAAGTGTATGCCAAAAATTGAAAAGAAACATCTTTTTTATTGCTGAGCCTCCTTCCTAATGACAACTTTACAATATTATTTAACTTCAACAAAGTTATATTACTTCAATTTCAACATCACTTCAGCTGAGGGAAAAAAAAAAAAAAAAACTGAAACCAAACAAGGAAGGAAAAGCAACCACAAAATATATCTAATTACTGTAATTACTGAACATTTCCCTCCAATTAGACCTGCTACCTTCATTGCACCTCATAAAGCACAACTTTAGTGACTACTTCTTGCTTAAAACATCAATAAAATGGAGGTTGGAATAWTTTGTATATGTAATTCTGGTTTAGAATTACGTATTTTGTAACCTATTGTGAAACCATGGTAGGTGGTCAGACATATTTGTAACATACCTTAAAGAGGAATTGAATTTAGTCTAAAAATAAGGAAAATAATGTCTATATTTACTGATGTAATCTATATATTTATAAAAGTAATTTTACCTAATGTTCCCACACCACAAATGATCCCCAGTGCAATTGCAGAAAAGAATTCCAGGCTTACCTCACAGACAGTAACTAAACTAACCAGAAAAAGCACTAACTTTGTTCAAAGTCTTAAAATATGTTTCAGCTTTAAAAGAACCCCCAAATGTTTAAAAGCAAAGAAACTTAAAACACTGAATTAGAATTTATGAAGGAGAAATAGGAACAGGAATGCTTCTGCCTGAGGTGCAAAGACCACATCAGATGCAAAGGACTACGAAAGAAAACTGCTGGGTTTTGGATTCCTCTAAAGAGAGAATTCTAACAAAGCAGAGGCTTTGCTCTGTTTCCCATAGGTTGTAGGTTTAGAAAAAAGTGGTAAAAGAGGGAAGAATCACTGTTCCTTATGACAAGCAACAAGGACTTAATATGGCTTCTYATTATTCCATATGCCACTACAATACCCAAATTTCTTCTCTCCAACTATAATAGCAAATTAAATTGAAGAGCTCATGGAAACTCCAATTCTATTCTACTCAAARTATTTTCYTTCATCCATGTKTTGTCTTCTGTAGATTTTWACAGACACTGTTATATCCCATCCTSATGYAGTCTTTAAACTGAAGTCARTATTTCAGAACTGACAGTTTAATTTCAATTTACAGCTCTTTACTTCAAAGAAAAAAAAAACTATATGGCAAGACTGTGAAGATATATTAAGCTATATATTAATTATATGTAAAGAGAGATTGCATGCATACCTCTGTTTCTGAACAGACTTTAACAGTGCTTAATTATTTTAGAAAACAGCTTCTAGAAAAACAGTTCTATCAAAAGCACCTATTTCACTGGTGGATTTAAAAATATAATCAATACAATTTTTTTAAAAGGCAAAAAAACTTCATATGGGTCACTCATTTTGCAGTGAAATTTCAACTACCACTCCTTACATTTGGACTTTTGCCTCATGACAGGCAATACAGCAATGTCAGTTTGCTTACACCCTGTATTATCATGGTCTGTGCAATTACTTCTAGTTTAGTTATAAAACCAGCTGGGAGGGAACAAGAAAAGACCTGAGACTTTAGAGGGGTCATTTCACAGAAAGATATTATGAATTTTKAGGAAAAGCACACAAAATTCCAGTTAGGAAAAAAGCCCCACAACCAGGCAACACATTAACAGAACAGAGTTAAAGCCCTCCTCAAGCTGCAATTCTTCTAATTCTTTTACTGAGGGAAAGCAAGGTGTTTCTGGCTGTCAGCTGTGAAGAAAATGATAGGTTCACATACAAACAAGGATAGTGGAGCCCATGTGAGTATTCCATCTTCCTGCCATCCACTATCTTTGCTACTTGGTAAGGTGACAAATACAATTTCAACACTTGATAGACGCACTCCAGCAAGACTTCCTTAACAGAGAGAGAAACTTTGGAAGAAATAAAACAGTGACAGATACTTGTGAAACTGAGAAATTTCAGGCATTTCTCTGAAGGGGATGCACTTTAAAAATGTCAGAAAAAAGGGAAACACAGTATCCATATATAAGAAGAGAAGAAAGGACAACCCTGGGAACTACCAAGGCATCAACCCTACTCTGGAAAAAGTTCTTTATTTCCCCTCTAGGAAAAAAAATCCTTACTGTGAGGGTGGTGAGGCACTGGAATAGGTTTCCCAGGAAGGCTGTGGATACACCATCCCTGGAGTGTTCAACGCCAGGTTGAAGGGGACTTTCAGCAACCTGCTCTAGTTGAAGGCACCCTGCCCACAGCAGTGAGGATGGAATTAGATGATCTTCAAAGTCCCCTTACAATGTTTCTATGATTCTGTGTCCTGACTCACACTTCTGGTAGGGTCTTAAAAACTTTTCTTATCATCTGTGCAACTTGGTTTGTGTTCCTTCCTGGTCCTAGAAGGATATGGATCAGAGTTCACCTTTCTCTGTCATCTGATCCAAGAACAAAATGCACATGCTCATCATCTGCTGATCAGGCTCTCTCCAGGAGGCAGTATCATGGAATATAAGAAAGAGAAGACATTTAACTGGACATTGAAATCCTCTAATTTCCCATACACAGCATTAATGATTGACATAACAGTACCTTTGAGCACAGGCTCAGATAATAAATGCTATTCTACAATGAAGAACACAAGAAGAGGCTCAGCTATTGGTAAAGGAGATTTTCATATCAGTCTTTGCATGATAATCCAGTGCCAGTGGAGAGCAGGATGATGCAATTTTGCACCTTATTATCTTCAGGTTAGTCAGTTGAAATTGCATCAAGAGGATTGCCTCATTCCTCACAGTGACTGAATGGCCCTGGAAAGCTCCATTCTTACAGCATGATGTACAGAAAGGAAAAAATAAAAGCAGGTATCTACTCAGAACTGATCCTTTTCCTACAGTTCTGATAGCCCTTTGAGGCATCAGGGGCTGAGAGATCAATGCAATTTGGCTGAACTAGAGCAGCTGTCTGGATCTGACATCAGACGAGACCTCTGAGGCTGCCAAAGAAACAAGCGCCAGAGCTGATCCTCTTGCTCAAGGCTTGAACGACAGTCAGGATTTTGGCCATGAGCTGCTGAGCCAGCTAAGACACCCACCAAATAGGTTGAAGGGGGATGATTTGTCCCAGAGAGCCTTTATAGAAGTCACCAAACAAAAAGGCCTTTATGGAAGTGATATAAAGGAAGAAAAGGTAGCAACAGAAGTAGAAGGATTCTGACTCAGCAGGGTAGGTGAACAGTGAGATAGGAGCTGAAGTGGTGGTGACCTTCCATTTTGCACACCAAACCCTCAGCAAACAGAGGATAGGTCAAAGCGAGTCCCCTGTGGTTACTAAAGCAGAAATCTTCCTTCTCTGAAACTGTGGGCCATGAACATATGACTCTGTAGGAATGTATACATGGCTTCCTGAAAGAATATGCAGTATATATCTGTGCATCTGTATTCACACAAACATATATACACAAATGAGATCCAAATACAGCCTGTTAAGTTTCTAGAAATATTAAGATATAAAACCCAAGCAAGTCAAGACACTACCCAAAACTTCACAACATATTAAAAAAAAATAAAATATTTAGCTATAAAGAGAAGGAAATAAGTTTATTCWATGAAGTGGGTTCTATTAGCATTAYAAGAGAATGGTAGATCATTAACACATTAGCTGTGAGTAAATGTTCATTTTCCTTGTCTTTAAAATGTCTATAAACCATGACAGAACATTTTACTACTAAATTGTATGTGCCTTAAAGTAAAATAAAACCTCATAATCAATTTAATGATTCATGCACTAAATACCTATTTATTCATAATTCATACACTATCAAGTTTTTTAAAATACATAGTAGCACCTGCGCCTTCTTGTCAAAATTAGCTAAGCAGTCCTTTCTCTTTCAATTTTTAAAGAATGCACATCTGTGCAGACACATGAAAACTGACTGTACAGGACACAAGAGGAATTGCCACACAAAGGATGACACAGGGCTTCTACTAAATATTTTATTTTCAGAAATAAATAAAGCCAATTTCAGACTAAGCCCAAGTCATTCACCTTTTAGGAATTTGATGAAATCTATGCTAGAAATCACTCCTAAATTTGTTTATTTGCTACCATAATCTTTATCAATACTGACAGACTGCCAGTATAGCTGATGAAACACAATATGAAGAAAGAACTTCAGTTACCTGAATCACCATGCCATAAAATAAAAATTGATGAAAGTCAGAACTCTGTTTTAATTACATTTCTTTTGAAAAATGTGTAATGTTAAACCTGATTATTTAGTTCTCCATGGAAAAGGGTGAAGTTTGTGGGCCATAGTGAGGATATTACTAGAGCACAAGGCTTATGAGGAGCAGCTGAGGGAGCTGAGGCTGCTCAGCCTGGAGCAAAGGAGGCTGAGAGGAGATCTTATTGCTCTCTAGTACTACTTGAAAGGAAGTGGTAGCAACCTGGGGGGTCAGCATCTTCTCCCAGGTAACAATCATTGGAACACGAGGAAATGGCTTCAAGTTGCACCAGGGGAGGTTTAGATTGACTATTGGAAAAACCTGTTCACTAAAAGGGCGGTCATGGATTGGAACAGGATGCCCAGGTGGAGTCACCGTCCTTGGAAGTGTTCAGAAAACATCTAGATGTGATGCCTAGAAACATGGTTTAGTGGTGAAGATGGAAGGACCATATTAACAGTTGGGCCTGATGATCTTAGAGGATTTTTCCAGCCCTGGTAATTCTATGATTAATTCCTCATGTTTTGGCCACTGGAAGGAAGTGCAGAGTTTATACTGAGCATACACTGAGATTTGGAATGTAAACATATCCTAATCTGTATGAACAGTTACAGGTTTGTGTATGAGATACAGGATAGATTGGGGGTAGTCTGGATAGGGTTGAGACTCATAAAAATGTTTTCCCCTCACTATGACCCTACTGTCACTCACCTGCAAATGGCTACCACTGTGGCCAGGGCACAGAGAACTTTCCAGAAGGGCAAGGAGAGAGGCCAGAGCTGTCACTGGCAGGTGTCTGCAGCCAGGGGAGCTTCAGTCAGGCAGAACCTGCCCTTCAGTCCCAGGCTGCCAGCCCTGGGGGCTCCAGGGCCCTGCACGATGGTGGGACAGGCACTGAGTGCCCAGGGTATCGGCCAAGGCCAGAGAACTGACATCTTGCACCTTCACCTAACAGCCTTTCATTAACTCCAGGCTTGAAGAGTTTAATCTGGAGGTTTAGTGGATCACAAGTCAATTCTTAGACTTAAAAAAACATGAGAAAGCCCAGGCCTTAGAGTACAGGGCAGTCTCTGTCAGGATGCTGTGAGCAGTCGGGTGGCTGGGCCCTCTGGCTGACCAGGGAGCGCTGCCGTGTAAGCTGCCAGCAAAGAAGACAGGCTGCCACTTGAAGCTACCTACCTTTCAGCAGAGATGTACAGGAGCTGACATGCCTCCTCCAAGTGCTTCATCTCTGATGAATGAGCACACACACCAAAGGATGACACTTCACTGAAAGCTGACTTCCTTGAAGTGTAAAATGTCACATGGAAGCAGAGATGCATCTGCTGGGCAGCAATATGCATATGAAACACATACATAGCTTGGAACTAATTGGGAACAAATTTTTTTTTTTTAAATAGAAAAAATTTGAGCTCAGAAAGTCAGGAGGCAATCTGCTTTCTGACTATAATTTTTCCATTAGAAAATATAATTCTGTTATGACCCTCCCCTACCTCTTGTTTTGTGTCACACAAACACTGAAGGGCTATTCCTAGCAAGTCGAAAGTCTGTGTTCGGAGTTTTTTTCATCAAAGACAGGAAGAGAATAATGTAAGGGCAAAAGCTGATTGACATTTAAACAATATTTGCAATAGTGCATACCAAGAAATGGAGAAGGAAAAAGTGAGCAAAAGCCAGAAATGAGAATGTTTTTAGAGAAGTTCAGGACATACAGTAGCACATACGTTCTAATTGCTATTACATTATTCAAATTAAAAAAGTACATGACATGAAGTAGGGCAAGTCAAGAAAAACATAACAGTGATTGAAAAATGCAATGATCATTCAGTTAAGGGCAATAAATTGCAAGTCTGAAAACTTGCTTCTCTGTGTCATTCTAAATACAAGATGAAATTTTACACTACAGACTTATCTTCTATACTCCTTTGCTCTTCTTAATCTCAGAACACCATATTTTTGGAAGGCTTGCATTTTGGTTTAAGTTGGTTGTGCTAGATATGCACATGACTATTACAAATAGAAGCAAAGGGTTGTTTATTTATATTTATTTAATCCTAATGCGGGTAATTTTCAATATGAGTTTCTAAAAACACTTAAACTTGGAATACCTAAGATGAAGCCAGTCTTCTAAAGCAGGGAAAACAGAAAATATGCATAATCAAGCTGAAGTATTGGTGAGATCATTTTGGAGAGTACCTTTGTTTCTTCTATAGTGTTATTATTGCTCTACTTGCAAATATTTTATAGGAATAAATTAATTTAAAAACCTGATTATTTATGCAGGTCAGTTTATTTGTGTTCACTGTACCAATCATTAAACAAATTTTAGAACAGAATTAGTTTCTCTTTTAGCTTTAGTTCTAATATAACAAAATGACAATAGCAAAATTTACATTCATGCATTAGTAATCAAAGAAAGCCTGTTTCATGATTTTTGCACAAAGTACTTAATGTAAAATAAATTCAATTCTATATTAATGAATATATAAAACTAACCAGAACTATTGTGAGAATATGTTGAGTATTACACTGGGACATTCACCAGATCTTTCATTCATTGAAAACAGAGTATTTTCAAATATTGCTGTAGTTCGATATTCTATATGATAAGCTTATTTATCATTTATTTATTTTAATATATATGGCTCAAATACATACTTGACGTAAGAAATTTCTATGCAGCCTATTTTTCTAGAATTTACTAATTGTTTTTAATTTAAGATGGGCAAGGACAAATTTTAAATCTAAACAATTTTAAATAAAATGTCTCTATGATATCTGCCAAAGATTCCATAAGACACGAAAGTGAAATAAAAAAAACCAAACCCAAAACAAACAAACAAACCAAAAAAAACCCAAAGAGGAAGTTGGGATTTTTTCCTCTGCCACAAAGCTTTCCTTTTAGTTTCCTAACTTTTTTCCAAGACTCTAGTTTTTACACATGCAATACATGCAATAAACATGCAATACAGTAGATGGAAGACATCGCTTTTCGTATGTACTGTTCTTTTAAATTTCTAAATCATTATGATTGCCGACCTATAGAAGAAGAACTAAAGAACTAAGGATGTTTTGCACCAATAGATCCTATTGCTATCCTTATTTTTTTTTAATTAAGGTTTTGTTAACATCTAATTCAATCCATAGTGCATAAAAGAAATTCATTATCAAAGAGAATTAAAAAACCAATAATCATCTATTCAGAATTGGGAAACCTCATCAATAATTTATTCTTGAGATTGGACAAGAAACATCTCATAAGTTAGTTGTAAACCAAACGGAAAACAAATTCTATAATCATTGTTTTCCTTTGTTTTGGAAAAAGGATATTTTGGCATTCCTCTGACCAACCATATATTCTTACTAATAAGGACAGTACAACCTTAATGATCTGAAACTCGTTTATCTGGGAGACATAAGATTCAGTCAAACAAATGAATTGTTGATAAACTTGGGTCATTGAGCAGAAGATCCTGCAGAGTCTGTAAGCTCCACAGGATGGAAACTCTCTCCTGCAGAGTCTTTCTTCTGAGAAACAAGTAAACTCTGCAGGCTCAGACATTTCTGTACACAATATTTTAAACACAATAAAACAGATGTATTGAAGCAGTCCTGACACACACCAGAGTCTGAGATAACTATGTTTTGGTTATCACAGTTATACAGTTAGATGTGTGTTGTGTTTGATTTGTTCATTTTTTTCTTTTAATTAGTGCTGCTAGCTCATTTTCAGATTTTATTTTACATGTTTTTCAGGATTCCTCCTGGGTCTTTTCCCCATTCTCACTTATACTAGAGTAAAAGGCAAAACTCTAGAATAAACTTTATTATGCAATGCTTTACTCTAAGAGGTAAAAAGAAGTAAAGATTGGTTACTGTGTCAGAATTTGTCTGTGTTCCCTACTGACTTCTCTGTATGTTCACTGTTTTTATACAAGGGAAGCAAAAAACCAGTTTGCCTACAACAAGCACAAAGCAGCAGCGTCTGCAAATGACTGAAAATGCTCTGGCAACATAAACCAGGTATTACATTAGAGTACAATAAAAAAAAAAAAGTTCTATCTTAATATGAATTATTTTCCTATAATTTCAAAGTATTTAGTTTTTAGAGGAAATAGAAGACTTTTTCTGCAGGGGATGTCTGAAGGTAGAGCCATCTACTATTCTAATACCCTATAATAAGCAAGGTAAGTGAGATTTAACAACTCTGCAGGACTTAAGCTTATATCCTGCTTGGAAATTATAAAGTAGAGTTGCAGACAGCCCTCTCTCTTTCCTGCAGCTCCTGTGAAAGAGTTGTGACTTTTACATACTGAGCCTTTTCACCACAACACAACACATTTCTGATTTTGTTGATCATGCATTTTAAGAATTTAGGTGTATCAAAAACATAAAGGACATATTTTGATAGATTTAAATCAGAAGCTACTCACTGGGAAGCAAGAAGAAAGAACTAAGGATGTTTTGCACATGCAGATTAATTAAAATGGCTTAAGGTAGCAAATAATAAAAATGGAAACTGGAATTTTTTGAGTATTTCTTGGCAAAAACTCTGCTCTTCACAGCTGACCTATTAATTCACATCAGTAGAAAAAAGTTTCCCATGAAGACATCCTATATTTTTTGAACAAATTACAATATTTTAGTGTGTCACAAAGGAAGCTAAGATAATCTAATGTATTTTGGACCTGCCTGAGAATACGTTTTCTGTCAGCTAAGCAGCTGCCATCTCAGCCAGTGCAGAAAGCAGGCGTGGCTTTGTCCTCACTCAGTCAGACTTCTCATATTCCATTTTCCAGCTGTGAAACCTGTTAGTTTACTACAGGCCATCCTCTTTATCCTTTTTTACTGGACCAGTATCCCAGCTTCCTCCCAGGCATTTTGCACATGAAGAGATAATAAATGGAAAAGGAAGGGTGACAACTCAGCTGACAGGCTGGTGCAGCACTCTGGCCACAAAAAAGCTGGCAGTGACACAAGGGAGGGGGAATTCAGACATACTCGAGGCAGACATGAAGACTGATGGTAGGCTGAGTATCTGAGCAGGGTAAGGGCAAAAGTCATGTGGAGGTGGAGCAGACTAGGCTGATTTGGAATTTGGGGATAGGAATAAATAACTAAGCAAACAAATAACTATGCTAGGCAAAGCACAGGAGGCTGAGGAGATGAGCTTTTGTAACAAAGCAAATTGACAGTTCTAAATGCATTCAGATGAGTCAGTAGCACTGATTGTCACACGCACATGTGCACGTGCAGACAGACACATCTGTACTGCAGGGACATTTTTTAAAGACAGAAATTTTTTGGTCAACCTCCTGTTGGATTTTGGAACACTGCAGCTGACAACACTATAGCTGCTCTCTATCAAGAAAGAGTTCTGTCCGGAGCATTTTATCTGATAATCCTTAACTACCTATAATGTATACTAGGACAGAAGTGGCCCTAGTTTTAAAATACTTCCTAATACTGATAAAGCTAAATATTGGGAGAAAAGACTACTTTTACAAATCTGTAGTGTTATGATTTCTTTTAGTAACGGGATAAAATAAAAACAATACCCTGAGACTAAATAAATTCCAACTGAACTCCTTAAGAACATACAAACTAAATGTAATTGTTTTGGTAATACTTTTCCTTTAGACCATTTGCAAATATTTGAAAATGAAGAAAATGAACTATTTACTATTCAGTACATTTAAGCAAAAATGCTACAAAAAACCCCTATAAAAACAGCATTACAGAAAACCTTCACCTCTTCTAATAATGGCAGCAACACAAGGAGCTATAAAGAAACTGTATTTTGAGGCAGTATAAAACACTGCTGTTCACAAGCAGCTGAGTCTTTGGGATGAAATCAGTGGGAGTTACAATGTTTACTTTAATGGAGCTATGATTTTACTCCTTTTTCTTAGTAGTTGTTTTCTAAATTGCTACTTGCATTCACTTATCAATTTTCTTTAAGTAGCACAGTATTTACAACAGCAGCATGTAGTAGCATGAATTGGGTTAGCCACACTCTCATGCTCTGGACTTTGCAGTTAACACACCAGTGCCACAAAATCATACTGTGGGAGAGACAACAACTTTTAAACATGGTTTCACTCTGAAAAAGGAGTCCTCTTATGTCCTATAGACATATGGCTCTTCTGCTGGCCCAGAATCACTGGTGGAAGAAAATGATGAATTTCTACCTCAGCTGGATCCAAATCTAGTGAGAAGCAAGAGCATTTGGACAGGAAGTCATTAAGAGTGCCCTAGAAATATACACTGTTAGCAGAACTTGGCTCACAGGTTTGGTTTTAAGTAGAAGGGAATACAGGCACTAAGTCTTTAGAGTTCTAACCCCTAACTACAATGTATGCCAGCAATTTCTAAAAATTGTTTCCTTGAAGCCTGAGAATTTTGTCTTGAAGCAACTGAGTATATTCAAAATATCTCCCTTTTCCATCAGACTTGTAAACTACATTTTCAGTTTATGTCTTAAATTTTACTGAAAATGTTTCTGTATAACTGGTTTCCTCTGTAAAAGGAAAAAAAAAAAAAAAGTGCGTACTATGATAATACATATGATGAGCAATTTATAGAATCATTTAGGTTGGGAAAGACCTCTAAGATCACCAAATCTAAACATTAATCCAGCACTGCCAAGCTCATAACTAAACCATATCCCTAAGCAGCCAATCTACACATTTTTTACATACCTCTAGGGATGGTGACTCCACCACTTCCCTGGGCAGCCTCTT